>JAIFRP010004408.1:1153673-1204751 GCA_032403825.1 Odynerus spinipes
ACTACTTCCGTCCACCCAATAAGACGACGTGGAAATATACCATAACTTCTTGTTAACGTCAATTAATGTCATTACGTATACGTATTACGTGATAACAAAGATCTTCACTTATGCAGAAACTGGTACTCCAAAATGTCTTCTTCATCTGTAAAGAATAAAAATATTTTATGTTTTAAAGTCCGTAATATCGCTTGTCTACTGCACTAAAAGGGCGCTATACATTTAGATTCACAAACATTCTGTTGCAATTATACTATTTGCAATAATAATTCAAATATAATCTATATAAAAGTGTCATAGTACAAATGCACACATTTCAAATGCTAAACATCAATGGTGCGAGTAATTTTATTCGGTTTATAAGATACTGCCTCTCCGTGAATTGAGAATAAATTTGCTTTCAAGTCATCAGCCCATCCTATTCGGATTACTGTTGCACGAAGTGGCCAAACCTTTAGGTGTAATCGTTCTACGTTTTAATGGAGTCTAAAAGAAGATATTAAAGTAAAACTACACTCACAAATATTATCTCTCGTATTGTTGTCCAAATTACTTGTCTGCGTGCGACATTCTTCGTGCATACGTCGCCCTGCGTCAACCATCAGCGCAGCACAAGGCACAAAAAGGATTCTATTACGTCTTTGACATAATAATCCATATGCATACAACAGCAGTCAGAAAGAAAATTGAGTCGCTATCAATTTTCAAAAAGAAAAAGCAGGCGCGTCCTTTTAGAGCAGCAGAAGTGAGAAATAAAAGTTAAACCAACGATATGTCTGCGAACCACAAAGTATATCGATAGAATAGATTCGTTCAAAGTGATGACATACTTAGATGATACTCATGACATAATGTTTGCAAGTTTATTAAAAGTGCAATTTCTCGGGTGCTCAGACATATTATATAATCTGTCAGCAACATAAAATATTTTTATATCTTACGGTTTTTTATGATGATATTGATGAAGAACTTTTGTATCTATTTTGTATAATAATAATAATATATATATATATTTATATAAAGAGCAAAACTTGTCAAATTAAAATGATTAATTTCACTATGCAATTTTCCACATAGATTACAGTAATGATATTTCTTTTGTTAATGTTACAAGCTATCATATTATTGATTCATGTATGACATTCTTTTCTACAAATTGTTATATATTCTATTCCATTGGAGATTATGACAAGTAGCTTTTTCTATATCTACCATATATACATATACATATATTGTATCTTCAAAAGCATGTATATAAACAAATTGCAATATCTAATTCGTATTTGCTTCAAATTTCATCTATTTTGAGAAATTACCGTCCACAGATTACTACGCGATATAAACGGAATTTAGGTAAAAAAAGATTTAATAGCTTTTGAAAAATTGCATAGAGTTGATTTTACAAAAGTAGCTTCGTATCATTGAAGCGACAAATACATAAAATTTGCAATAACATACATATATTCTCGTGTCCAGCATTTGAATAAATTCATAAATTTTGAGAGAAAATATATTCTACATAATATGCGGTGCGTGAAAAAGAATCAGCAATACCATAATATAATTTGGAAATAAACACAATTTTATATACAATATATAGATGCTAGGTGTATGCACAAGATCATATTTTACTTATGTAAACTTCTTTACATAAACACAGAAGACATCTTTTGTACTCTGAATATATAGCAACTTATATTGGAACAGTATTTTGAAATAAATGCATGTAATAAGTTATTTTCAATTAAAAATGACAAAAAAGTATAATCAAGAATATCTTCGATCTACGGCGTATGATCGATAGGTGCATACACCTGAAAAATACGTGTACAAGTAGCATATCTCTCTTGCACTTTTAACATAGATAAGATGGCACATTTATGAGAATAATGATTTAACCTTATATACACATTATCGAACCTCTGATGTAATGCCAAATAATATATCTGTGAACAGATTCTTCCATTCAGATAATTTTAGGTGTTTAAAATAAAATAAAAGCATCCATCTCACACGCATATATAATAATCAAACGATGCATCAACTATTGCATAATATGCCATTCTAAATTTGGCAAATGCCTTGCTTTATATCTTCTTCGTATAAAGAGTATTGGCCTTTAAGGCAAAAGTTGGTGAATCGTTCAGTACATGGAATAGTACATTGTTGATTTTAAAGGAATAGTTGCCCCATTGTCGTAGACAGTCCTAAAATGCAATGAATGGAGAAATATTAATAATATTACAAACCATTTATTACAGGTACACATGCAGTATATGCTATTAACACCTCATTTCAACATACATACTTGTAAATAGTGTTATAATTGTGATCATGCTTGTGCCTTTTATTTTGTGCTATCATGCTTTTGAAAATAGAATTACATGTACATTCAAGCATAGATCATTATGTACCTATAGCATCGGATAATGACAAATAACTAGTTAAAGAGTATTCATATTTTCACATAATACCAAACTACTTAATTTTAATCGATATTGTAGCAATATTACAATTCTATAATGACAATTTTAAATGCATTAATGGAGAAATATGTTGTTTAATACTGTTTTGTATTAAATCGAGTTTATTATTCATACTTAAATAACAAAATAAATATGAATGTAAATTCTTCAGCAAGTTTTTTTAGCAAGAGATTGGCTTTAAAAGAGTACATAAAATCGTTATAGAAACAAATGTATGGTAATGATCTAATCAAGGCCAACAAAATAGCACTTATTTAATATAAATCCAACCTAACGTGATATCGACAATTACACTGACTTATATTTTACTACATGAGAATCAACTATCAACATCCTGTCCATAACCATGTACTATGCATTTTTTATCTTAGTCAAATCAAGTCAATAAAATTCTAGTGGATTTAAAATATGTTCACTATTCATTCTTCTTTTTCTTATTATTATTTTTGTTAATATTATCGTTATTGTCGCTTGTATTACTAATATAGTTGTTATCATTGTCAGTATTATTACTGCATTACAAAGTTAAATTTACTTTATACTACCTAAGATAAGTTAAATCTATTTGCATTATTACTATTATTATTAACATTATTGATATAAAGAATCAAAATTTTTGTACTTAAAATTACAAAAAAGAACGAATGACTTAATTACTAATGTGACTATAAAACTTCAATTATCAAAATAATTGTGTTATAATATTTTCAATTATTTGTAGAGAATACTTCAGATACTAAAATCAACAGAAAACTGATTATGAGATGGCATCATTGACGTGACTACTAATTTTTTTTTTAAATAGTTTTTGCTCAGATAATCCTAATATTACCAAAAACAATATAATATTTAGGACTATTCCAAGAATTTATTATAAAAAAAAAACATTAGTATTTACATTTATGTAGTACATGCAAAAATTAACATAAAAATATGTCAAATAAATTGAAAATTGAAAATTCATTACAGCATAGTGCAAAATGGCAAATGTAAATGTGAATTAAAAAATATAGAACAAAATTTTCAGGCTGTATATTCCAAATTAATGAACGAATGCTATTATTATCATGCAAGAAGTGATATCGATCACACCACACTAATAGAAGACAGATATAGTAATCAGAGTGCATAAAACATTAATATGAATCATAAGACATCTTAAATCAACGTTCAAAGTACAGGCCAATATGAACTTTATGAGTTTGTATGTATTCATAATCTTGTACTTATTGTTAACTCATGACACAAGATATTGCATAACATTCTATCATATCCTATGTTTTCAGTCAGATTTATAAGTTATCTATTTACAATACCAGCATCTACATAACATCGACAAAAAATTCACAAGGATTGCCCATCGCAATACGAAATGACTGTCTACTACCAGATAAGTCTTGTTGATTTTGTTGATTCCCTGAACCAGTTCCTGTCTGTACCGACTGCTCAGACCCACTGGATCGACTATGGCTTCCGTTCGACCTTTTACCGTTTGAACCATTCCCATTACCAGAATTCTTACTTGGCATACTTGGCACAGATGGGATATGTAATTCCGATTCAGATGCTGAAGAGCAAGACTTCAAGTCGTGGATAGGTTCCTTACAAATATGCTCACTACCTGCACTGCTACCACCTAATAAATCCATGAATGGCCGTATAATCGGCACAGTGATCTTTTCGTGTACAAATGTATGATAAGTGCATATATATAATAATGATATAATCGAAATCCAGTTAAGCAATGAAAATATACTCAGTTTGATCATTTAAAATATTTAATATATTTAACATATTACTATTTCTTGCAATGTACGTAAAATAGGAGCTTAAAAGGTAAATAAAAGATTCTAATTGATAAGAAGCCTTACCTGAGCCACTATGAACACTTTCCTCTCTATGATAACCATATACCGTGGGTTCATTAGTGAAATTGAATGGCATTGGGCTGTAACCAGTTGCAGAATGAGGTGCATAAGTCCCTGAGTAAGGCATGTCCCAGGCATTAGGAGGTGGTAAAGGTCCAACAGTGTCACAGTCTAATTTCATGCTGCTCATAGCAGAACACAAGTCACCAAATATATAATAACATTGTTCAGAAAATGTGATCTTATTCACAGTATGTCTGATGAATCCAGCTTTCAGCATCAACGATGCGTATTTTCTAGCTTCACGACGATCTATGATTCCTTCTACATGAGTGCTAAGCCAATCAACAACGTCTGCTCCAATAAATGCATTTGGAATTGTAATTTTAAGCCACATGCGATCGCGAATTTCCAGGCCCGAATCAGGGCGTGCCATGGCACGTACTATAGTTGGCATATCTGTATTGATGGTAAGGTGAAGTTCCTCCAATGGTCCTATTTAAAATAAAGATACTAGTTAAATAGCTAGTTAAATTTTATTAAATATTTTCAATATACTATAGTTAATATGAAAACTTACTTTCTGTATCAGGTAGAGTACTTGCAAGACTGCTTGATGTAGATGTTAACGTCGTTGCACTTGGTGGACGAGGTGGGAAACCCTCACCTCTTATAGCAGCTGTATGTGCTACCCATGCACCAGGATCTATTGGGCGCACTGGTTCTGTTCTTGGTATGGTGAAATAACCTTTTGGATTTGGATCCCAACATTTTGCAACGACTAACTTGATTGGTCTGATGTAAAATATACAAGAGATGCATATGCATTATACATATAAAAAGATATAATAAATACATATGACATAAATCAGCTCTTACCCTGGTTTCTGTACAACTTCGCGTAGTACTCTTACTGCCTCATCATTAGACATGTTTTCAAAATTAATATCGTTAACTTGAAGAATCATGTCACCAGGTTCTATTCGACCATCTAAAGCTACAGCTCCCCTATACCAATTACAACATGTACTTTCATAGAAACATTTTTAATAAAAAGAAATTTATGATTATATCTTAACAATTTTAAATATATGCATGATCAATTTTATGTACATACTCATGTAAGAATACATGAAAAATATTTGATTATATCATACCCTTTCATTATAGATCCAACATAAATTCCTCCATCCCCACCTTTGTTACTTTGTCCAACGATACTTATTCCAAGGAAATTTACGGTATCCATGTTTAATGAAACTGTTATAATATTTAAAGACATTGTGCTATCCGTAATACTGCTAAATGAAGACGTTCGAGACATAGGTGGTAATCTGTGTCTTCTTCTTCTTTGAGGTCTACGTCGATCTAACATGTAGAAGATCAACATAAATATATAGCTAGAAAAATTTCTAAAAGTAATTGAGAAAAAGAACTTAAAAGAAATGAAGTCTGAAACTTTTATTAAATTAAAAATTATATTGTGTATTAACCTAAAGTTGCTCTATCAACTGCACTGCTCATATTGGTATGACGACCTGTTGTTGATGTAATACGACTGCTTGCATCGTCATCTGATTCCAAGAATGTTGTTGTTTCTAGATCTGAGCTTAATATAGAGGCAGTTTCATAGCCATGACCAGAGCGATGCTTAGAATGACCATTTATTCGTAGTCCTATATGATAAATATTAATTAATATATATTTTACACTGAATTTGTTTTGTGAAATTTATATTTATTATATATATCCATGCACCATTGTATTTGTTATATCTTTCATATTTATCTGTATGATGTCTTGAACTCTTATGTAAATGATGTCCTTGTCGGCTGCTTATAATACTTTCAGTTTCTGTTAATGTATCGTCATGGGAAAGAGGTGGAGGACCACGAGTAGTGTGGCCCGGTGTTACATGATCAACGCGATCATGCTTGGCTTCGCTATGTGCTACAGAATCTGTACATTGTGAAACACCGTCCGAAACATTACTGCCTTCAGCAGACACCAACTGTTAAATATAAAAATAAATTTGTTAACATTCAATTACATATCCATTAAAACTCTTTTCTATAATGTATTTTACATATCACTAATAACTTGCACTGTAATAACATGCTATGTGCATGATTACTGTCTATCTTCCACATTGTTTTGTAATTTATTGTACCATAAACAATTATCAATGTAGAATATTTATTGATAAAAAATTAAATAGATTTATCTAACACATATAATCACGGATTAATGTTCAACATAAGTAATTAAATTATTACCTTTAACTTTATTACTTTTTAAACTTATGTCTATTCGACAGGGAAAATCATTATGAGGAATTAATATGCTTACTAAATACTGTTAATTGATGTTTATATATAGATTTATTCTAATAATAACTTAAACATCTTACCCATGAGACTACACGTCCATTGAAGCATGGAAGATGTGCATCGTCATCTACAATCTCTTCTTTTACAACTCTAGTGGAAAGATAACATTGAAAATTTAAACCAGAGTAAAATGAAACTGTTTTGTAAACAAAATTTGAGAGTAATTATATTTCAACTAAAATATATGATTGTTTCTTTCAAATATGATTAACCATTAAATCTAGAGTTTCTATAAACAACAAAGAACTGAATTAATGAGGGAACACGAAATAAAGGGAGTATCGCCAATACACACGATCCGATCTTTAAAAACCGCATATCTTTCTAGTGGTTGATGACATTTACCTTGAAACTATAAAAATTACACATTATTTCTCACGTAACGAGTCAAAGAATGTATAAAAATAATAATACTCATAAAGATGCGAATGCAAAGTAGACGCTTATATCAATTTGACACTCACCCGAAGTCATCGTCCATTGATTTGAAGAAATACTTGTAATTCGGTCGGTTCAGGACATTTTTAAAGTCTGCCAAAGTCACCCTCTCCGGTGATATGGTCAGCTTCACTAAATAAGGTGTTTCTTCGTCGTCAATGTGGTAAATAATTTTGGTTTCTTCCATGATCGTGAAATAAATTATTCTACGGTCATTTGTTATAAAACTGACTATTAGTCAGGCTCCACTAAACACGAGCAATTCTCTCAAACCAATATGGCGCGTTGCAGTTCGAGCCAAAGCCCTCACGCGCACCGACTTTTGTAGTAGCATGTAGTCATGAAATATACACCAAACATCGTTGGTCGAAACATTGTGCCGATATAGAGAACGAGTCACAAGAATCTACTCGTTATTATTCGGAATATTTTTCCTTTTCACCTATTCATAACTTCCGTATCCTTCAAATAAACGTCAACACTCCTGCCGACGTAATCACTCGGCGAGCCTTCCTTTGCGCCCCCACTTTACACTAACTGTCACGTTCTAAAATCCGTTGATGGTGCTACAATCGCACCATCTGCATTACCTTGGAAAATAATAATGTAAAGAAGAAAAGGTGTATTATAATTTGGAAAAGCTTCTTGCCACGAATTCTCGATATTTGAACGGCAGCTTAAGTCATTTTCTTATTAAGCATATATTTAACCTTTACTCCTTTTCACACAATACCTTGCAATTGCTAAGCTTTTCCGCAAATCAATAAAACATGGAAGCTTTAACTTCGTAGGGACTTTAGCATTACGATCGCTATTGTAGGTAACGATACGTTGATCGTCGAATTGATGGTGGCACGTGATCAAATGCAATTGACGATTTAGGTATTACGGGAAGAAAATATGAAGACCTATAATAATGGTATAAACTTTTTACGAACGTAAAGCGTGAATTACTTGTACTGGATACTGTTTTCAAATTGCAGTGCAAACTTTATTTCAGATAGAACATGAAGTAGTGAAATAAATTAACTTCTACGATCGAACGATAAATGCAATGTTTACTTATTCTATGTTTGTAATATACTTGGACATACTATTTTATGTACTTTTTATATCTTAAAAGAAAAGTTAAGTAGTTTCTATAATTTCCTTGTGATCATTTCTCTGCAATGTGTAATAGCCATATGTTAATAATATGCTATAATTTATGTTAATTTTTAATAGAGATAAGATTACCAATCATTATCTGAAATTCCAAGTAGTAACTGGCACGTTGCTCTATATTGGAACTCCATGCAACACATTGTACTGTCACGAGTCTATTTGCTGTGAGATATTTTGTAAAAGTAAATATAATATTCTTGTACCTGACAATTATAAATTTGATATACTATATTAAAAGAAAAGTTACGTGTAAGATTCTTAAATTTTATGGCAACAATAGGAGGTAAATAATCTTTCTGTCCTACAAATGGAAAGTATTCGATTGGGAAACCAGGATTAGGAATGTATTCGATATTTCCAATGTGTTCCTTATCTACATTATCTGCTCCATTGCAAGATAACCAAATATAGAACTATTTTGAAAATAACAAAAAATACAGTACCAATTAACCATTGTTTAATGTTATTTAACGAATAAAATGACTCACTTTATTTGACTTTTTAATAATATCTTTTAAAAAATCTGGCATGGATTCAGGTAATACAGAAGACTGATTATAATAATGTGGAATCCACCCGAGTCTCTGTAACGAATGACATTAAGTTTTAATAAGTGAACAATATTGTTAAATGCTAACAAATTTGTATTGAATTCATAATAAAAAATAAAAAAGTTGATACTTTGTTGAATTGAATTAAAACACAAGGTTGAATCGGCATCGTATATCCATACGGAGATTTACCACAAATACCAAGGTTTTTTACATCAAAGAAACAAGACTTTAAATTATCGTACGATCTTGATTGACTCTCGTTGCATTTGAATTCTTGATTGGTCGTGTTGGTCGTATAACCTAGTGCGTGATATTTATTTATTTACTTTTTTTCGCAAATTATCTTCCTCGCGCTCACACTAAAGAATTTATGATATTTCATAAATCTCATGTGTACATATATACCTTGTAGAAACTCTTTTAAAGCTTGAACATATCTTTTGGATCGGGCGTTTTTATTTTTTTCGTTTACCCAAATTACTGGCGATGTAAGGGGTAATGGAATATTTGGTTTATAACCGATTCCTTAACAAAATTAAACGAGTAAACACAAAAGAATGATAAATGGAAAAAAACGAAAAACAAAGAAAATAGATGAAACCTGGATTATCGACAAACCACGGTATAGGTAATACGCGGAAATCTTCAAAAAGACCTCTGGCTTTCATCAAACCACTATATTTGAAGAATGGTTCTTTTAAATCTGCTACGCGTCGAAGACTCATATGCATTTGTATTGCAAAAATTAATGCAAGAACACCAAAAAAGAAGAAATAATAGATGGCTACTTGACCTGTTTCGTGGGCATAAATATATTCCATATATAGTCATCTATGTATTTTAATTTTTATTAACAAGACAGTATATAAACTTGTCTTTTCTAATTTACATAAATAACTTTCGTTAAAACGGTAATGTAAATAATATCACCCCATTCCTTTGCAGTTCTGTCAAAGAGCGTCTTTCTTTCGCCATTCCAAATAAATCGTAAGAAATTTTTATATGGTCCCAAGTCCGGCTGTGGTCTTCTACTTTCGTAATAAGCATCGTCGTGCAAGATAATCATTTTTATATATTTTTATATATTTCGCAATATCCTACCGATTGTTCTTTTTAATTGTGAATGTAGCAATTACGTATCAAGTTTATCGATCATAAATACATCGATAAATCATATTTTCGATTATATATAAGAATATATACATAAGAATATGACATCGTCTTCTTTTATAAGAACAGAAAGATCTTTATGTTCGACGCAAGAACACGAAGAAAATGTTTACATTTATTCCAATTTTATATATCCGCCAGTTAATTGTGGCTATTTAATTTATCATCACTCTATTATTTACGTATAAAGTATCTTTTATGAAGGAATCATGATTATCGAATGTCAGTGTGAATATTATTCTGCTATTGACCAATTGCAACGTGAGGTAGAATAAATCTGTAAGCGAAAGTATCGTTTCGATTGCAATTTGATATGAATTGTAAAGCCGGCCAGAAGTTAGAACTTTACGCTTAATTGAGGATCAGCACAAGGGACAGTCAGCTGACCCGTCTTGTGATAGCAGCCACCTTCCACTAGTTGTTGGGTGGATTCGCTTTAAGAGACGCTCAACGTCGCTGTAAGTTTTCGATCGTTACTCGCTTTTATTTCAATAATTTTACATTACTCTGCCTCTTTTTATTAGCTAAGATGTATGATAATAACTCTCTTTAGTTAATATTAAAACATCTATATGTAAAACGCGTTCACATAGTATCGATCGAATTATGTTCTGTATTTCATCGCTTTGCAACCAATGAGTAATTTTTATGTACTTACCATATATCTGTAGTAATCACATAAACTTATAAATTTCTACACTTGCATTTAATTATATTCTTATTATTTTTATCGGTGTGAGCTCGATAATGATTTTTTGCTTTTAAAATTCATACAGTTACATAGTAATAAGTGTTCAGCAGGGCTACGCCTATTTTCCGAACAGTCTTGCTCACGTGAGTTTTCGAAAGATTATCTCTAACAATTAATTACACGTTTTGCTATTTTACATTATTGTGTTACATCCAGATAATTCTTACCAATAATATATCGTGAAAAATTCTTTTCTTCGTATTTCAAAACGTGAAATCGAGCATTTAACGACAGATAAATTAAGATACAGTTCAGTAATGTCATTTGCTGTCACATATTGATTTTAATAAATAATTTTGTAATCATGTAAGTATTATTTCAGACTTTTTTCTATTGATGCTTTGTTTGACAAATATATTTATATTTATAATATATCAAATATTTTTACATTGTCATACTTTTTATACCAATTTTCTGTTATTTTTTGGTAATTTAGCGCAGATAGACACCGGTCAAGCATACAAATCATTTCACAATGACGAGTCAAGGACTGTCAAAAATTGGACATGAGGAGAGAGAGTCTAAATTTGGATATGTTTACGCTGTTTCTGGGCCTGGTTAGTATGTTATAATCTCTATTTAATTACATCTTGTATAAATAACAAATTTTATATATAATTTTTTTTTAGTCGTTACGGCGGAAAAAATGTCCGGATCAGCTATGTATGAATTAGTCAGAGTCGGTTATTATGAACTAGTAGGTGAAATAATTCGTTTGGAGGGAGATATGGCTACTATTCAGGTATTATACGCATTACATGTTTGCAAATTTGTTAAGATATTATACATATGTTTTCAAATATTTTATAGATATATATACATATATATGTAACATTCATAGGTATACGAAGAAACTAGCGGTGTTACTGTGGGAGATCCTGTACTTCGAACAGGAAAGCCCTTATCCGTAGAATTAGGTCCTGGAATATTAGGCAGTATTTTTGATGGTATACAGCGTCCATTGAAGGACATTCATGAACTTACCAATTCCATTTATATACCGAAGGGTATCAATATACCTGCTTTGTCACGTAAGACACAATGGGAATTTAATCCTTTAAACATAAAAAATGGCAGTCATATCACCGGTGGTGATTTATTTGGTGTGGTTTATGAAAATACTTTAGTAAAGCATAGAATGATTTTACCACCGAAAAGTAAAGGTACTGTCACTTACATTGCACCGAGTGGAAATTATACGGTCGATGTGAGTTTTAAACTTTTTATACGTGGGAAGTAGTTAAATGTGGAATTATTTTAATATATGTATAAATATATTTGCTTGCTTGTAGGATGTTGTATTGGAGACAGAATTTGATGGCGACAGACACAGGTATACTATGCTTCAGGTAAAATAGTTATTTCTCTGAAAATATTTTTAAATTTAAAAAAAGCAATTGATTTAATTTATATATTTCTTTAAATTATAAAGATATGGCCAGTACGCCAACCCCGTCCAGTTACAGAAAAATTACCAGCTAATCATCCATTACTAACAGGACAACGTGTATTAGATTCTCTATTTCCGTAAGAAATTATAAATATTCTATGGTACTTTATAATTAATCGAAGTTATTTTGCTAATTTAAATTTGCGATCTTTTATTTTATAGGTGTGTCCAAGGAGGAACCACAGCAATTCCTGGAGCTTTTGGATGTGGAAAAACAGTAATTTCTCAAGCTTTGTCGAAATACTCAAATTCCGATGTTATTATATACGTAGGATGTGGAGAGCGTGGTAATGAAATGTCCGAAGTACTGCGTGATTTTCCCGAATTAACAGTGGAAATTGATAGCATTACCGAATCGATCATGAAACGGACAGCTTTAGTCGCTAACACTTCTAACATGCCGGTCGCTGCTCGAGAGGCTTCTATTTATACTGGTAAACAAAATCTTGAAGTTGTTTTATCAATTCATTAAACATTAATACATGAAGAATTAATGAATTTGCAGGTATCACTTTATCTGAATACTTCAGGGATATGGGTTACAACGTATCTATGATGGCCGATTCCACTTCTCGTTGGGCAGAAGCATTGCGTGAAATTTCTGGTCGTTTGGCTGAAATGCCTGCAGATTCTGGTTATCCCGCTTATCTTGGAGCTCGATTAGCCAGCTTTTACGAACGCGCAGGAAGGTATGTACAAATGTAGAGCACAGAATCAAATTCTTATCTTTCAACATCAATAATTCATGAATTCTTGTACAGAGTGAAGTGCTTAGGAAATCCAGATAGAGAAGGCTCTGTTAGTATTGTTGGTGCTGTATCTCCACCAGGTGGTGATTTCTCAGATCCTGTCACTAGTGCTACACTTGGTATTGTACAGGTAATAGTAATTTATTTGTGTCACTACATTGTCATAAATTATTAATTTCTTATAAAAATATTTTACTATTCTATTAGGTGTTCTGGGGATTGGATAAAAAACTTGCACAACGCAAACATTTCCCATCTATCAATTGGCTTATATCCTACAGTAAATATTTGCGTGCATTAGATGATTTTTATGATAAAAACTTCCCTGAATTTGTACCATTAAGAACGAAAGTAAAGGAAATTTTACAAGAAGAAGAAGATTTATCAGAGATTGTACAATTGGTCGGTAAGGCATCTCTGGCTGAAACGGATAAGATTACACTAGAAGTTGCAAAGCTTTTGAAAGATGATTTTCTCCAACAAAACAGGTTAGCTTATTTTATAATGTCTTTCGAGTATTTTCATGAATATGTTAATTTTATAATATTATTCTTCTATTCTTCTGATAGCTACTCCCCGTACGACCGTTTTTGTCCCTTCTACAAAACTGTAGGAATGTTACGAAACATGATTGCATTTTATGATATGGCAAGGCATGCAGTAGAATCTACTGCCCAGTCTGACAATAAAATCACATGGAATGTAATTCGTGACAGTATGGGAAATATTCTTTATCAATTGAGTTCAATGAAGTTTAAGGTAAATAGTTTTTCTCTCTTGGTGTAAGTTAAAGCATCACTAGCTATTTCTGTCATTTAAAAAATAACGAGACTTCGAGTAAAATTTAATAAGCTACGTTATATATGTATATATTTCAGGACCCTGTAAAGGATGGAGAGGCTAAAATAAGAGCTGATTTTGATCAGCTGCATGAAGATATCCAACAGGCATTTAGAAATCTAGAAGATTAATTTACTACAAGAGTATTAATTAGTAATGTCATGGTTGGATTACTTTCATTTTTAGAGTGGATGATTTAAGGATATCCCGCTTTGATTTAAGGTAAAATAAAGAAAGCACAAAAAAATTGCATTATTAAATTGATACTTTCTTTCATATTAATTACTTTTATGCAGCAGCAATATATAATGCATTAAGTGTATGCTTCTGTCTATGTTAAATGTTCATTAGTGCACCTTTACATTGCATATAAATATGCCTAAGACAATAAAACGGGATATTCTTAAATACTTCTCTGTGTCATCTGAAAAATACGTTTAACATCCTTATATATATATTATATGCATTACTTGTGATAGAATCACTTGTAATTAGCAAAGTATATAAAACGATTAGAGGGTTTCATTTCGCGATAAATCCTTACCGCTTCCATGTTCTATACACTTGTACAATACACATGTGAAAATATTGTGAATTGCTTCACGAATGTATCGGCGATGGCAAGACGTACGAGGCAACCATTTAACAGCTTCGATCTATCGCAACGATACAGAGTAATTAAAATTTTCCACTTTTAATTTAAAGTATTAACCGATGCTGTTTCAGTGCGATAAAGACGTGTTATCACTATGTATAATGTATAAATACTTGTATTGTTAAAACAAAGATTTTTTGACCATAGAATCATTGATATCTACCACACAAAATGAAAAATATATATCCGTTGTTTCAGTAACCTCGACGTTAATTCTATTGTACAATATGTAAAAAGTAAATAAAAACCATAAATAAAAGGTATATCTTTATCAGACATTGGACTTGAATAAAAGAACGTGAGTCTGTTTCATCAGATTATTTTAATGATAATGACGATCAATGATAATATAACAATGTAGTACTATGTACATTAACGATATATTACAATTATTTACTGTTCATTTACCTTACACTTTAAATGTGTTATTTACTATCTATGTGCATATATCACATTGTTGTATACATGAACGTAAAAATATAGTTAATACATTTTACATCCTGTTTTAGTTTGTTGCATAATATTCTACATGTTGTAGTAATACGAAATAAGTATTAAAAATAAAATATTCAACAATATTCACAAATGTTCAATTGTATGTATTTGCATCATAATCACTTTATATGATCAAAAAATACAATTGAAGTTGTATCTGTATGATAATTTAAAAAGTGAACCTGTCTTCTGCTTGGTAATGGATACATTGTTAGATGTATCAATATTAGTGTGTATATTTTAATAATCACTAGACAATGCAACACATAATGTTAAATATAGTGGCTGATAACATTAAGCCAATTTGTAGCTTGAAAATAATAGTTCAAATAATGATAATAGTAATAAATAAGCAATATATTTTCAAACATATAATAGCAGCTACATATTTATCTTTATGGTAATTTGGCTGCATGTTTAGAAACATGTGAGCCTAAACAAAATACATAAATCAAATTTTTTTTCCTTTACACATAAATCTGTCTTGTTTAAGATAAAATAGATCTTTCTACTTATTATGTAGATCGAGCAAGCAATCTTATTATATAAAACTTTCCTGTAGAAAGTAAATGTTTTAATCCTGTCTTTGGATTAGGGGAAATCTTTTCATATATTAAAATATTGCATCATGTTTTCATTGCATAAGCAATGTAACTACACGTACACGCGCGCGCAGCAAACGCACCCACACACATACACGCACACGCACAAACGCATGTACGTTCATAGATATACGCTCATTCTTATTTCTTTCAGTTCTAATTAAATGGTACTTTAGATAACAATTACTACAGCAACTTATATAGACATTGTTTCAAATAACAATATTTAACAAATTATACTTCAAACGACAGCACGCAAAATGCAATTTGCATATTAAAGATGGTAATGACTATAAAACACTATTCATGATTGTTTATTAGGATATACTAATTCATCTTAGTAAATATTAAATGAGATTTGGATTTAATTATAAAACCATAAAATTTACTACAAGATGTCAGCATATAAAACAGCAACAAAGAAAGAAAAGAGAAAACAGGATAGATACCTCTAATTCTTATATGACAGCTAGTATTTACATGTGTTTCTCTAAATCAAAATTACGAACTTATGTGAACGTCAGTACTTGTCCCTGAAGATGAAGACAACTGTGATCGAAGCTGAAGGTTCTCACGCTTCAGCTGCGAAATGAGCTGTTTCAAGGCAGTTATTTCCTGTCTTAATTTCTCGTTATCTCGTAAACATTGACCCAAGCCCTGATTTGCTGCACGTAATTCGCCTATGTATTCACAAGCCTTTGCTAAAATCCCTCCTTTGCTCTAATAAGCAAATCAAAAAAGAACATTCATCTTTTTGCAATGATGTAAAAAATACACCAGCAAATAGACTAATGGGTAAATGTATAATGTCTATCCATTTCCTATTACCTGTGTTTCATAATTAGCTTTCCCTTCTCCGCCATTACCATTTCCAGTAGCGTTCGTACTAGCATTGCATTCTGGGATTATTTTGCCTAATTTTGCAATCCAATTATTTATTTTATCTCGACGTCGGCGTTCAACTTCATTATGCGTTGCTCTTCTTCTATCATCTCTCTGAAATATGATTTCCATTTGTCCTCTGCTTAAAGGAAATAATTAGAACTTTTTAAAAATATAAATACCTTTTTTAAACCCGTAGTACAATTTCTTGGTGTTTCTATCTGAAGAGTAGTAGTTCTTGGAACTAAAGACCTAGATGTCTGAGCAGTAGTGAAAACGTCATTAGCATTACCAATGACATAAAACTGTCCATTCAACGGAGATGTTAACACTTGCACAGTATTACTTCCTTGTTGTCCTACAGGCAATTCTATTTCATTACCACTCGAATTACCATTCACTTGAACTACTCTATACGCGAGTGCTTCTTGATATCGCATTCCATCATCTCCGACTGCTTCTGCTAATATGTAAATATATACTTTAGATTTAAGTTATGACACGTTATTACATGCCATTACATTTTGAATGTCATAAAAAAATATAATTTCAAGCAATATTAACATCGATTATGTCACAAACTGTTATACACCATTATGCACATAATGCATAAGATTTAAAAAAGATAGTAGCTTCTACCTTCACAATCAACAATTTCTGCTTCCTCAATAACAATTCTTGTTCCAGATTCATCCTTTGTTCCAACGGTACTGAAAACAAAAAGCTTTATCTGAAATACGTTCGTACAAAATATCACTGCAGTTACAACTATGCCTATTACTTCCACGACTCCCGTCGTCCTACGGCTGTAAGTGCGCACCGTGCACTATCTGGTGACCTTGACGAAACTTCAGGCGGAACAGGAGGAATATTTGTTTTCATCATTAACCAGCCGATAGTTAATATAAACGCTACCTGACATCCTGCTGTTGGAGATGCTGATCCAAAATGTCCATGTTTTCCACCAAAAATGTTTGAATTTGCCAAAATTCACGTGAGCTGGTCACGGGACGCGGCAACGAGGTCATGTGGTGCACAAGATGGCGATTCTCGACGTGGGCACCATCTATTGCTATTATAAACCAAAAGTGAAACAGTTATTTATGCGTATTGTTAAGTTATTCTTAATAATTTATTAAGTACATGATTTTTATTGTATATTGCACTTCTATACAAGAGACTTATAAGATAAAATGGGAGACTAGATATTACAGTAATTATTCATAAAATATATCGCATATATAATTATTTCATGCGCCTACAACACAGCGAAGGAATTTTACCTTATTGTTAATCTTGACAATATGATACTCGCCATCCTTATATCTGCAAACTGATATTGAACATTGATACATATTTCAAATTATCAATTTTTAGATTCAATTAATAACAAACATACAAACTAATGCAATTTCGTGTTTGACTTTTCTCTGATTGCGGGTTTTCATGTAAAAGAATTAGGAATATAGGGTTACCATAAGAAATAATAGAACAGCGATACAGAGCAACACTTGTGAACAAAACGAAATATTCAATTGCATCAATCTCGGGCCAAACTCCGAGATGATTGAAGCGCTACCTAGTTGTAATTTCGTCTTTTAAGGCAAATGTAAGGTTACAGAATAACAGCAATATAAACGCGTAGAGACGTTACAAACACTGGGTTGAAAGGGGCTCCTGACGATGTCGATAATGCAGAGACATGCTTATAATTATAACGATTCATAAACGAGTTGTTTATGAGATATATTTTATTATTAATTAAAGTGCTATAATTTTGACTAATTAATCATGATAATTTGTTTATCGTCCTCCGTATAGAAATATTGGTGGTCCTGAAAAGAATTGCTTTCTGTGTAACGTCAAATCACTGATTCAGTTCTGTATGTAAAGTTACCATTTCCAATGAACTAAAATATATCCTAAGATCACGTTTTTATTAACATATACTTGTGGCGGCTTCCTAGTGATAAGTTACTAGCCGACAGAGGGCACCTCCGACCGTCTAATCACCGGTCACGAGAGGGGAAGCACTCACTTGTTTTTCCGTTACTCAGTTTTGAATTTTTAGTCGTGTTATTGCCTTGTGGCAGTTAAGATCTTTTGTAACTTACAGAGTATTTTTATTAAAGAAGTTAAAATTACAAATTTCCTTTTCTTCAGACCATAATTTTCATGCGGGAAAATAATAAGACCCCCGCCTAATTGGTGACCCCAACGTGATCGGTGATTGGACAGTCTCAGACGACCGGAGGTGCCCTTTGTCGGCTAGTAACTTATCACTAGGAAGCCGCCACATACTGTTGCAGCGTATACTTCTTGAAGAAAATCTGTTTTATGGGTTGGGTTTAAAGGTTCTTCACTTTTGCTAAAATTTACATTATACTATTAGAAATATGTAAATAAGAACTATTTTTCAAACGTCCTATTTTTTATCCGCTTCTGTAAAAAATGTCATAGATAGAACTCAAGCGTTTTAAATAATAAAATTTCATTTAAAGTCGACACAAATTTATGTAAAGAGAGCAAAACCAATGGATTAAAAATCGACTGAGATTATTCCAACTTACTTCATGGAACATGGGCACAAACGTATGCATATATGCAAGTATACGTATACAACGTAATTTTGGAACACCCTCAAACTTCTGTAAAATAATTTGTCAATAAATGTTATCAAATGTTTTTCACACGCGTATTTAAATGCCGCATATTGTATGTACCTGCTCAATCTTTGATGTTCTTCAGGTACGAACATATTTTTCATGAAAAGTTATATAGATATGTATCTACGTATATTTATGCCCCTTGAACTATCAAATCATCATTTGAGGTACAACCTCGTACAAGTGAATGTTACGTTATACCATGAATCATATATATTTTCATACTCACCTTATTCTAATTGTTCGTTTCCATATTTTTGAGTGAACATAAACATTTAATTTGAAGTAAAAATTTTAAATGACATCAGTTATGCACATGCGTGATGTAATCAATGTTTACTGATTATAACCTACTGTTTTGATGCATATTGTTGAAACAATTACAAGCACAGTTTTAACAGACATATTTTCTATTTTTTTTAATCGTCATTACGTGAACATTAAATTATTTTTTATTGTCAGGCACATTTAAAAAAGCTGTAACAGGAATATTTTAAAGACCAGACTATAATTTGTTTTATTATTTGAAATAATTTATATAATTTATGAATGTGTATCTGTGTTTTGTTACTCATTTTCTATTAAACATTTAAATAATGGCATCTCTTCGTCAAAGCGAGGAGACTTTATGCACGAAAACTATTATCTCAGAGTAAGAACTTTAGAATGATACGATAATTTTAATGACTTATAGTAATCTGTGAAAATGTGTATGAGTATAATAATAGAATGCCTGATTTCTTTAATATTTAGTTTAGGTTTAAATGTATACTTTAAATAATAACTTATGCTTATATCATAATTTTTAGGCGTAGTTCTCCAGAAAAGAAAGCATCATTTGCAAATATGCCAGTTCGCGATTATGTTGAGAAACGATATGAAATTACTAAATCACCTAATGATAAAAGACTATATAGAGGCCTGTTATTATCAAATAAAATGAAGGTATTATTAATAAGTGATTCAACAACTGAGAAAAGTGCTGCAGCTATGGATGTCAATATTGGTAATTAATCACATACTAGTCCCTTATAAATATAATTCATGTATACTTGATACTCACAACATTGTATTTCTTATTTTAAGGTTATTTGAGTGATCCTGAGGATTTACCAGGTCTAGCTCATTTTTGTGAACACATGTTGTTTTTGGGAACGCAAAAATATCCTCAAGAAAATGACTATAATATGTTTCTATCCCAAAATGGTGGTACAAGCAATGCAGTGACTTATATGGATCGAACTAACTATTATTTTGATGTTGCTACAGATAAATTAGAAGATGCTTTAGATCGTTTTGCTCAATTTTTTTTAAAACCATTATTTACTGAATCATTGACAGAATTAGAATTAAATGCTGTACATTCTGAACATGTAAAAAATTTAGTAAATGATTCATGGCGTCTTAAACAATTGGACAAATCATCAGCTGACCCTAATCATGCATTTTCAAAATTTGGTACCGGTAGCAAAGAAACATTAGATGTTATACCAAAGCAGAATGGCATAAATGTCAGAGAAAGATTACTTGAATTCTATGAAAAAAATTATTCTGCTAACATTATGGCATTATGTGTTCTCGGAAAAGGTATGTAACTATAATATTATTGTTTCCTAAGATAATTGCTAATAATGTTTATTAAAATGCACATCCTCTCAATATATGTGATTTTATAATATTTTTCATTTATGTACTAGAGAGTTTAGACGAACTTGAAAAAATAGTAGTAAATTTATTTTCTGATGTGAAAAATAAAGAAGTACAAAGACCAATTTGGCCTGAACATCCGTTCAAGGAAGAACATTTTCAAACTAAATGGTACATTGTGCCAATAAAGGATCTACGAACTTTAAATATGGTATTTCCAATTCCTGATATGCACGAACATTATCATGCTGCGGTAATTAATATAATTTCTAAAAGATGTTTCCTTTTTTTTTATTTTGGGGAAATTTTTCTTTAATCTATATTTATCCTTTAGCCCACACATTATATATCACACCTGTTAGGACATGAAGGAGAAGGTTCTTTACTCTCAGCACTTAAAGCAAGAAACTGGTGCAATTCCTTGATGGCAGGTAAACCAGCCTCCCCTAGGGGTTTTAGCTTTTTACATGTTGTTGTTGATTTGACTGAGGAAGGTATTAAACACATTGACGACATTGTCATGCTAACATTTGCATACATTAATATGCTTAGGAGAGAAGGACCAGTTGAATGGATTTATGAGGTGCACATTTATTTATTCTGCAAAATGTTCATTCATATAACATTTTATATATTAATTTTGGAATATAAAACATGTTTTTGCTTTTAGGAATATCGAGATATTGCTGCTATGAATTTTCGTTTTAAAGAGAAAATTTCACCACAAGTATATGTAAGTTCGGTAGTGCAAGGTTTACAAGATTACCCCATGGAAGAAGTCCTAACTGCAGGACGTCTTTTCCCAGAGTGGAAACCTGAGTTAATTAATGAAGTAATGGAACATCTAATACCACAAAAGATTAGGGTACAAATAGTTGGTAAAGCATTTGAAAGTATAGCTGATGAATCAGAAAAATGGTATGGAACTAAATTCAAAAAGGAAAAAATACCATTAGAAGTGATTGATAAGTGGGCAAATGCTAATCCTGATTCTGATCTTAAATTGCCACTTAAAAATGAATTTATACCAACCAAATTTGATATAAAAACAGCACAATCTGATGTATGTGACAAATAATAACTTTATTTCTTCTGCACAAGTGATGTATTATACAATAATACATTTTACTTTCAGCTAGACAAATTTCCTGTAATTATAAAAGATACACCATTATTAAGAGTGTGGTTTAAACAAGATGATGAATTCTTAATACCAAAAGCTAATCTTACTTTTGATTTTGTAAGGTATATATTTAAATTCATATTTATAAAATTATTACTTTCTATCAACGTTTTTATATGACAACTTATGTTTAATCCACAGTCCAATTGCATATACAGATCCTATTAGTTGCAACTTGTTACATATGTTTGTCCAATTGGTACGGGATTCTCTAACTGAATATGCATATGCTGCACATTTGGCTGGTTTGAAATGGGAAATAAGCAAGTGTAGACATGGAATTATAGTAAGCTAACTTATTTATTAATTACATATTACTTGCAGTATATTATTCAAATATACTTATATTCATTCATTTAGATGTCGAAATATATATCTTGTATTACAGTTTTTCTTTCTTATAATTTATTGTTTCCAAAAACATACAAAACATGTACTATTCTCAAAATAATGTATTGCAAGAAATATTAGTTCTGAATACTTTGTATTATATGTGTTCTTATGAAAGAAATGAGGAGTTTTGAACTATTTATTTTTGAGAGGTTAAAATAGTTTCATCTACCTTAGATTTTTAAAAGAATAAAAATATAGACTCATCCAGAGTTATTATTAACTGTGCCCTTAGCTAGTGATTGGAGGCTATGATCACAAACAAACCGTACTACTAGAAAAGATCATGGATAGAATAGTTAACTTCAAAGTTCAACCAAAACGATTTGAAATTTTGAAAGAAAATGTATGTATACATAATTTTAAACATTCTATAAATGCATTATTATATTTTAGATTAATTTAATGTATTTAGACTTAATCACATTAAAATTTTCAGTATATTCGAGGGTTAAAAAATTTTGGAACTGAACAGCCATATCAGCAGGCAGTGTATTACCTTGCTGTTTTACTAGCAGAGCAAGTGTGGGTAAAAGATGAATTACTGGAAGCATGTTCTCGTGTGTATTCGACAGTTATTTTATTATAAATCTGCCAATATTAGTTTCATATCTGTTTATATCCTAGATTGTCTATTTTAATTGGTTTTTAATATATCTGTGTATATATGCCTTTGTAGATTTAACAGCTGAAAGAGTACAAGAATTCATACCACAGTTTTTGAGTAAAATACATATAGAAAGTTTAGTACATGGAAATATAACAATGTCAGAGGCCATTGACATGGTTCACCTAGTGGAGTCAAAATTAACAAACAAAATACCAGATATAGTACCACTTTTACCAAAACAAATGGTACTTGATCGTGAAATTAAATTAGAAGATGGTAATATATAATGAATTTATTATAATAAATAATTGGTAATGTTAATTATAACACATTTAATTTGATTTATAGGATGCCATTTCCTATATGAATTAGAAAATCAATATCATAAGAGTTCTTGTACTGAAGTGTATTACCAGACTGGCCTGCAATCCACAGAATCCAATATGTTACTTGAACTTTTAACACAAATAATTTCAGAGCCATGTTTCAGTATTTTAAGAACAAAAGAACAGTTAGGGTATATTGTATTTAGTGGTATAAGAAGAACAAATGGTGTACAAGGCTTAAGAGTGATCATTCAAAGCGATAAGCATCCAAAATATGTTGAAGCAAGAATTGATGAATTCATGAAAACTATGTTGGTGAGTTTACATTTGATAGTGAAAATTAGTGGTGATGATTTTTTAAACTATAATTTCTGTTAATTATATATCTAATTCATTGTCATAATTATAATTTAAAACATAACTTTCCTTTTCTATGAATTGTAGGATCATATATCAACTATGTCGGAGGAGGAATTTAATAGACATAAAGAATCATTAGCAGTACAACGTTTAGAGAAGCCTAAAACGCTAATTCATTTATTTAGTGATTTTTGGAATGAAATATCATCGCAGCAGTATAACTTTGATCGTGCAAATATCGAAGTAGCATATTTAAGAACTATAACACAAGAACAAATACTACAATATTTCAAAGTGCGTACCATTATCAAATTGTCTGAGACATAAAGTGATTTTATTGTTTGATTTATTTTTAGGAATTTATTTATGACGAAACACGGCATAAACTATCTGTTTATGTAATTTCCATGGCGGAAGATGGTGCAGGGCTAACAATCAAAAACACTGATGATAATACTGCCACAAAAGATGAATCTTTGTGTGCTGCAACTAGCAAACCAACGAAGAAAATTGATGACATTTTGTCATTTAAAATTAGTCAACATTTATATCCATTATTAAAACCTTTTAGCAATATTCCTAGGAAAGGTACATGTTCATCTAAATTATAAAAATTTAACGTAAAAAAGCATTAGCATATATTTTAGGTATACATATCCTTAACATTTAGTAAATATTAAGTAAATTATTTTAATATTCTAAAAACGTAATGTGCAATTCATTTACATTAATATTAATGTTTATATTTTTTTCTTGAGTCTACCTTTTCAAACTATGTTAAACTATTAACAAAATTTTCTTCTACAGTCTGAAATAAATAAGTCATTCTTGTCCATATACATACGAGGAATCCTCAAAAGTACACTCACACTAATCGCTGAACGATATAGCTAATAATCGATTAGGCCAACGAAAAACATTACTAATCAATTTGAATGTCGCTGTTTATCATTTTTTTGTTTAATAACGTTTTAAATTGCACCAATCAGCGATTGTATTCGACACATAAGTGCATTCTATTTTCGAACATATTTCTTTCATCAAATACTATAGATGGCGCGGAAGATGGACGGTGGCAAATATGTGAGCATTATTTTCTCATCTCAAATCTGCTAACTGTAGCTTCTCCTCTGACTGATTCTCTTTGGTTTTACTGACCTCGAGTGTCCACAGTCCTCCTTGAAGCACCTCGTATCACTTATACGCCTGTAAAAGAGTGGTTCTGCAGTTGTACGTGCATTAATGTAAGCAAAATTTAAAAATAATCTCCTTTAAGACATATCGTATACTCGTAGCATAATTCGTGCATTCCGCAAGGTTAAAGGATTTGCAGGGATTTCGGCCATCGTGATCTGCTTGCGCGACCTTAACCTCAGACTTACAATACTCCGAAAATTATACGTGCTATACCACATTTATATAATTGGTGAATGTTAATTGTTGTGCGCGATTTTAACGAATTAGGTACAAAAAACTAAGGATATTCATACAATTTCTCGAAATATACAGGTAATGACTTTGAAGTCAAGTGTACAGTTATACGGTCATTAGAGCGTCGTTTGACTTCTAACAACTCGTGTGACAATGTCTGTATCCATCTCCAATACAACATCTTTCCCCGCCAAATAAATGATATATAAATAAAAAATATACTTATATTTCATTATATACATGAAAAAATGTGTTTTCTAAATTTTTCTATTTCTTTTTTTATGAAAATAATAAAACAGGAATATGATATTATTAAAGGACAAAGACATTTGTTAGATATAAATTTTACCATGAATAAGTTTTGCTTGAAGCTTTTACAATATATTTCATACTATATCTAAATAATGTCATTTTATTGTTATTTCAGAAGGGTATTGTATGAGTCAAAAAATAGAAAAACCGATACTATCTGGTCAGCGCATAAAGACCAGAAAAAGAGGTAAAATCAATTAATATACTTTTAAATCGAATAATTATTTTATGCAACTAATAATATGTAGAGTATCCAATACATCTATATCGTATAAAAAGTTTTCAAAAGAAAGTTGTATAACACAAGGAATGGAAATATAGCAATAACGTATTGTAAATAGAGAAATATAGTAGTAACTCTTCTATAGCATATATTTGTTTTGAAATACTTACTATTTTTAAAAACAAGAGAGTTGAGAGAGGTTCAAATGTTATATGACTTACCTTGTACATTAATCAATGGAAAATGTTTATTGATAGTTATTTGAATTGATTATTTAACATTACTAAAGTAACATGATAAAATTATAATAGTATCATGAAACAATTTTATATTGATCAGATGAAAGAGAAAAATATGATCCAACGGGTTTCCGAGACGCAATTCTACTTGGTCTGGACAAAGCTAGTAACGATTTAGAAGCAATTTCCAAGTATTTAGACTCAGCTGGTTCGAAATTAGACTATCGTCGATACGGAGAGGCCTTATTTGACATCTTAATAGCTGGTGGCCTCCTCGTTCCGGGAGGTTCTATAGCTCAAGATGGCGACAAACCTGTTAAAACAACTGCCTGTGTTTTCGAACAACCAGAGGATATGGAGTCTATGCGAAATTTTGAACAGGTAGTTCAAATAATACAATATGTTAAATAATATAGTGTAACATGTTACACAATATAATGTAACATGTTATACAATGTAGTGTAACAGGTTAAATCATGTAATATATATAAAAAAATAAATATGAAGAAAGTAAAAGTTATATACATTATGATATTAACAGGTCTTCATCAAACTTATGCGGCGTTATAAGTACTTGGAAAAAATGTTTGAAGAGGAAATGAAAAAAGTATTGGTTTTTATGAAGGGATTTTCACCTAAAAACAGAATCAAGTTAGCAAGAATGACAGCATTATGGATCTGTAATGGATCTGTTCCACCTACTGTCCTTTCAGTTTTGATCAATGAACACCTTGTTAAGGACAACTTAGCATTAGACTTTTTACTAGAAGTCTTTGTGACTTGGAAACAAGAGAAAGGTTTGCCCAGTTTAATGACTGCGCTCAAGAAAGGAGGAATCGAAGGAAGGTATAATAGAAGTTTTCTTTTTTTTAAATTTCGAAAAAGGAAATTAGCATACTTGTTTAAAGTCAGTTAATATAAAAAGCATAATTAGGAAATACATAATATATTCCTATGAATAGGTTAATGGAATTTGTGCCACCGAATAAACGAACAGAAGAATACTTTCGATCAATCTTTGAAGCTGTTGGTTTAGCTGACATTGTAAAGCTTCATAAAGCTCAAGCAAGTCAAGAAGCAAAGAGAGATTTGCAACAACTTCTTCTAGATGACTTAGCTGATAAAAGATCTATGAAGGATACAATATTTGACGTCAAAGAAATGGCACAAAGGAGTGGTATTCCTGAACATGAAGTGATTGGATTGGTAATTATGAAATGTAATATGTGTGTTGTGCTTTATATTTGACATTGATCATGTTCATGTTATTTTTAGATTTGGAGCGTCGTAATGACTCAAGCTGAGTGGAACAAAAAGGAAGAACTGGTAGCTGAACAAGCAGTAAAACATTTAAAAATCTATACTCCACTGTTTGACGCTTTTACATGCACTGCCAAATCTGAGCTTGCTCTCCTTCTTAAAGTTCAGGAGTTCTGTTATGAGAACATGTGCTTTATGAAAGTCTTCCAGAAGATTGTCTTACTCTTTTACAAAAGTACACTTAACTTTACAAATTATCTTTTTTTTTTAATATTTCATGTATAACACTTTTAGCTTGTACACTAATACATTCGTCTCATTATATATTTTAGCTGATGTAATATCAGAAGAAGTGATTCTGAAGTGGTACAAGGAGGGACACTCTGTCAAAGGTAAAATGCTCTTTTTGGACCAAATGAAAAAATTTGTGGAGTGGTTACAGAATGCTGAAGAGGAATCAGAATCTGGAGAGGAAGATTAAAATACAGATGTAAATTAATCCATATTTATTGATATTAGTAATATTTAAAAATATTATATTTAATAAGTTTATTTGGTTTTAGAAAAGTATAAACATCATTGCCAATAAGTAAATTGCATTCTGTCCAGACATTTGAGACATTTTAAATAAACAATGAAATTATTAATATTGCATGGAGAATTGAAAGAAGGATACAGACAACAATGTGTGGAAATTAGACACACTGCAGTTAGGCAGATGCAAAAAGATGTTTAAATTGTTAAAAAGAAACAACAATGATAATATTGACTACCAATTAGCGTGGAAGATGACTTGTAAATTTGCAATGTCTCTGAATTGTATTACTTTAAGAAAAAATATTTTGTGTTACATTTTTATAACTCCGCCACAAAATATATACGGAATAACAAAGAAATTATTAAAAAAAAATCTTTATCCCTGTGTACGTACAATTTTCGGAATCCTATCTTTCTTTGTATAATAATATTGTATTAGTTTATAGAAAATATACTATCAGGTGGTGTTTAAAAACTTGAAGTTTTGGTGAATCCTATTTTCCTACGAGATATAGAATTGATAGATTAACGATTTATGGCAGAATTATCTGGGTATATAGGTTTATCAAACGAATAATCTGTGTAATATTAATTTCACGTTTTATTGTTTTTAAATATGAAGCATAATAATATATTAATATCATATTTTATAAAATATCGGTAGTACTTTGGATTTTATGTCGATTTATATGTGTTTGATAACGCAATTGGTTGCTTCCGTATAAGCGTTTTGCCGTTCATAAACGGTATCAATGGTTTGGGGACCTTAATACGCCCATGTTCAGTTTGATGCGTTTCGCATAATGCGATTAACATACGAGGTATTGCACATGCTGTGCCATTTAAAGTGTGAACGTGAATGACTTCACCAGTTTGTGATTGATATTTTATATTCAGTCTACGAGATTGATAATCTGTACAATTACTGCAACTTGATAATTCACCAAATTGTTTCCTCCCAGGCATCCAACCTTCCATATCTACTTTCCTGTTAAGCATGAATTTTAATAAATGTGTATTATATAATGAAGTTAATACAACTAAACTTTTTAAAACTATATTGAAGATAGAAATATAAATTACCTGTAAGCAGGAGCACCTAGTTCATGAGCTGGCATGTCGAGTATTTGAAAATGTAATCCTAAAGAAGAGAATAAATCTTCCTGTATATTTTGTAAATATTGAAATACTTCTGAAGATTTATTTTCTTCGGAGCAAGTAAACATTTCAACTTTGGTAAACTGATGAACCCTAAATGAACAAAGAAAGTAATAATTATAATAATAGTATATGTGAAATATATATATAATGTACGTAATGTATTTTACCTATATATTCCTTTTTCATCCAAAGTACTTGATGTTTCTGCTCTATAACATCTACTAACAGCTGTCATTTTTAGTGGTAAATCTTTGTAAGAAAGTTTAGCATTCATCAACTTAGCTGCTAACGACATTTCAGCTGTTCCTGATAAGCTATATTCGTCTCCATAATGTCTATCTAAATTATATACAAGTGTCCTTGGACCATCCATTATTAAGCCACATCTTTTTATAATTTCAGTTGGTATGATGTCAGGTACAGATATAAGTCGAAATCCATTTTTCATTAATTTGTTTACTGTATAGTTAACAAGAGCATTTTCTAATTCAGCCAAGTCACCATGAAGTATGTAACCTCGACTTCCTATCAATACACCTAATCCTTGCATTTTCATAAGTTTTAACTTTTTAGCTAAGTAAGAGAATTCTTTTGGTATACAATTAAATTCCTTCTTTGATCCACATATTTTCAATACATGTGGATCATCTCCATATGTAAATACTACTGGATGTGTATTATTTGGTATTTTACTTAATTCGTTTAAAAATACTTCTCGTTCTTCTGTTTTCTTTGAGAGTTCAATAACTTTGTCTATATCACCAATCCCCTTTCTTTTTTTTATATTTTTAACAATATAATCTCGATTTGAGGGATTACATAAATATTTTATATTGTATTCTGGTTCTGGCATATATATTTTGGCGTCTTCAATGCTTTTTTCTGGTAATCTTTGAAACTGTAAGAAAAATATTTAGTTATTTTTGCTGTAAATTCTAAAAAACATACCTTATTATCATAAGAAAGTATATATATACACATATATATTTTATGTGATTTATTCATTTAAATTATGACATAAAGTTATTCTTGACAAATAAAAAACGTACCTGCGTACAAAATCGTCTAAGTTTTGTAAACTGTCGGTATCCTTCTTTAAATTTCATCTTGAGTTTTCGTAATTCACAATAATTATAAAATATTATACATTCATAAACATTATAGATACATAACCTACATAAGAATTCTTTTACGGAGATGTAAGATCATGTTTAATTGTGTTCAAATGGTGTTCAATTTCAAAAAAATAAGTTTTTTACGCAAATTCCCAATTATATAAATGTTTTTATCAATTAATATCTACACTAGTTAATGTATAACGTAACATCGTCAAACATGTTATATACTTATTTATGATTACAAAATTGATAATACTCCTTTAAAATTGTAGATGAAATCAGATAAAAAATACATACAAACTTTTAATGAATACAATACTTATGCAACATTAGCAGAAGTGATATTCAAACACCGAGTTTCTGTTGGAAGAAATGTCATATCGATATTATCGAAGTTCGATAGCACATTTATAGATAAAGAAAAAGCAATTATTACTTTCATCATTAGTCGTGAAAATGTGCTGTTTTCTTATAAAAATTTACAACATATGCTAAATCGAAGGCATAACAGTACGTAATAATCTATTAGTGTAATGTGAACTTATAATATAACCAATATTTTTTATTACTACCCACTTGTTTTAATATTTTATTAAAACAATTAATAGAATGTATATAAAATAAAAGCAACGATAGTTCTTTGAAAGCAATTTTCTTGTATCTTTAATATAGAATAAGTGCTTTTATGACTTATTATTTGTAAACCTTCTTAATTTCTGCGGTAAATATTCCAAATGTGTGTATTTTGCAATAAAAGTTGTTTATTTCTTGTATAATATCAAATTTTGCTCTAATTCATTTTACAGTTCTGTATTATTAAAAGAAAAACATGGCTACAAGAACAATGTTTAGAAGTTTGAACAAAGTTCATAGTACTTTATATAACCATTTAATTGGATTCCGGAGTAAAAAAGTGACTTTAAAATATTTTGGAGCAGGCATTGCAACAGGAATAGCAATATATAGTATATCTAGCAGTAGAGTTATTGCAGCACAAACTACATTAAATATTCAAAACTTTATGGCACAACCCATTACCCCTGTTGATGAACTAGAAGAAAATTCTAATGATATGAAAGCAAAAATGGAACTTTTAATTTTAAAAATACAAGCTGAGTTTTGCAAGGCATTGGAATCTTTAGAAGATAATGATTCCCGTTTCAAAGTAGATCGTTGGACCAGAAAAGAAGGAGGTGGTGGAATCACTTGTGTTTTACAAGATGGAACTGTATTTGAAAAGGCTGGTGTTAATATTTCAGTAGTATCTGGTACCTTACCACCAGGTGCAATACAACAAATGAGAGCACGAGGAAAGAAAATGGAGGAAGGTTCCTTACCATTTTTTGCAGCTGGTGTAAGTGCTGTTATTCATCCACGTAATCCTATGATTCCAACTATACACTTCAATTATCGATATTTTGAAATTAAGAACAAAGATGGATCAAAACAGTGGTGGTTTGGAGGTGGCACTGATCTTACACCTTATTATTTGAATGAGGAAGATGCAAAACATTTCCATAATACTTTAAAAGAAGCATGTGACAAACACGATCTGTCATATTATGCAAAATTTAAAAAGTGGTGCGACGATTACTTTTATATTACTCATAGAGGAGAACGACGTGGTGTAGGTGGTATCTTCTTTGATGATTTGGACATGCCAAATCAGCATGAAGCATTTCAGTTTGTAAAATCGTGTGCAGAAGCAGTTATACCATCCTACATTCCACTGGTAAAGAAACATAAGAATGATGGGTATGGGTATGCTGAAAGACAGTGGCAATTATTACGCAGAGGAAGATATGTCGAATTTAATTTGCTGTATGATCGTGGCACAAAATTTGGATTATATACACCTGGTGCTCGATATGAAAGTATTTTGATGTCTTTACCTTTGAGTGCTAAGTGGGAATATATGCACGAACCTGATCCTAAATCAAAAGAAGCAAAACTTATAGAGGTACTTAAAAATCCAAGAGATTGGTTAAATTCTACATAAAGTCATATTGTTAGGAATTAGATATACAAATTAATGTGATATGATTATTAAAAAATACAAACTTTTAACATCATACATAATTGTTTTAATAAAGCTACTGATGTTTCAAAAATTATATTATTTTATACTTATAGATATATAAAATAAATTGTAAATAATCAAATGTTTATATGAAGGTTAAATATACAAAAAGAATTTATCTCATATTTTTGTAATAAATATATGTTTATTTTGTTGATTTAGAATATCCAATGAATACATGAAATAAAAAGTATAAACACTGTCTTTATTAGGAACAAAAATTATATATTAAAAAATATACAAAGAAGAGTTACATGATAGTAATATTTCTAAAGTTGTGAAGATATTCTTAATTATGTATTTACATATGCTTATGAAATAAATACATTTTACATAAAATGATGTGTACACAATAATGTAACTGCTTTGGCACATTTACAGAGTAATAATGATCAAAAATAAAGTATAGATATGTATATTTGATAAATTATGTTGTTTTAAATTTTATAAAAATTGAATACTTCTGTAATTGTACAAACAATTTATCCATTATTAATAAACGTATTAAAATTTTTTGCATATATATGTTTCGAATATTTTCACAAATATTCAAAAGATCTCTTTTTCACAAATAAAGATTATAATAATAAATATGCTGTTCACAATATACACAATACATAAAAGTTCTTATTACATTATACACTTGTTTCTTTTTTCACTATAGATAAATGATTCACCGAAGCATCTACATATAAATCAGTAGTTACATGTTCTTGTATAGTTTCAAAAATCTTTGTATTTGTTGTAATATTTTCTGATTCGCTCATAGATTCAAAATTGGATGACACTTTGGACAAATTTTCAGGTAATACAAAATCCGTTAGACAATGAAAATTTGATTCAACATCTTTTGATTCATACGTGTTACTACTTCTCTCTAAACTTGGTAAATGCAATTCTTTAAGTAAATGAAAATTATGCTCTTCATTATAATTGGAAGTACTAACAATATTGACTACATCATTAGAAATTGTTGGTTTCACATTTACTAATGTAAATGCATTATCACTGGTTAAACTATTTACTTCAGACAATGATTGTTCTGATTTACTACTTAATTTTTGTGACTCAGGAACTGTATTAAAGAGATTAGAACTACCAATGCTTACTAAATTTGTCGAAGATGGTTTAGAATATTCACAATTTCTAGAACTCGTAAGAGAGGTAACATCATTTAGAGAATTATGATAGTTCTTTTGACATGGTTTAATATCATCCAATGGAAGATTATACATACTCAGTGATTGGAACAACCATCTTGTAGTTGGTTTGGTTATTTGTATTTCTGGATCACTGTCATTCATTTTTGAAAATTTTTCTGTATGCAGCATTTCTGCTGTTTCACAGATATCTGGTAAATTTGGATCACTTCTTTCGCTTGTCATTTGTGTAGTAGAATCTATCTCAGAACTATATTCCAAACTACATTGTTGCGATACATTTTTTAAATATTTCTCTTCATCAGTTTTTGTATCTGCATCAGATTCTTGTACAGTTAGAGATTTAGAATGCACCATTTGACATGAAGTTCTTCTTGGAGAATCTGGTAATGTATTGTTCCTTGTAAATTCTTCTTGCATTGTACGATCATTGTTTACCTTTTTTACATTTCGCACAAGATTATCTTGCCCTATGACAAAACGCATAGGAACATTTCTTTCTTCTGACATACTACCACCACTATCAGAGAGAATATTCACATTTTTTTTATCATTCACTGCTTTCAACTCTACATGTATGTTTGTATTATTTACTTTAGCACTACTACTTAAAATACTCCGCTCGATATTACTTTCTACTTTTACTGCAGGTCGGGGTATAGAAATGCAACTTCCACCATCACTAGTAGCACCACCATCACCTTGCTTTCTAGGACCAAGGTTATTATGTTTTGTATGTCGTCGTTGTTTCTTAAAAAATTTTCTTGCTACTCCACTTTGATGTGGATTATAAAACATTTCAACACACGTTGCTCCTTGTTCTGCATAAGTTGTTACAGAGTTATTTGATCTATATTGTTGACGATGTAATACTAAGAGATTTACATTGGGCACCTTCTTTGCTGTAATAGTTACAGGATCTTGATTGGTAACAAGATCTGTAATTTTTGAAGTATTCAAAGTGTGAGATCTGTTTGTGTGCCGGGAAGAACTTACTGAGTTTGTATCGGAAGTTACTTGAGTAGCTTGAGAATTAGAGAGAGGGGGTACAATGTTCTGCACTAATGGTTGCGTTGGAATGACAGGATTTGCATCTGATACACTTCGCGTTCTACAACAACGATTTTTTTTTCTTTGAAGCCAACAACGCATTTTCAACCATTGCGATCGGACATCATTGCGTGCAATTCCGTAAAATAAGAATATAAATATGCCAAGTGAACTAACAGAAATGGCATAAATAATTGCAAATATAGTTTCTACAAAAGGAACATAAGAGCTAAAGGGTTTTACAGTAACTGCAGTAGCACTGAACCAAGATATTAAATATAAGCTTAAAATAACTGTCTGGCCATTTAATTGCGTGATCTGTGAATGTTCCGCATCTTCAATGTCCGAGGAAACTGTTTGTGTACTATGTACACTATTTCTATCAGCTGGACTTATATTTGGTTCAAGTAATTCTAAATCCATATTTTCTGTAGCTTGGGTGCCCTCAGACAATTGAGCATTTGTATCTACATTTTGAATAGCACATCTAATTAACAAGTGGAAGATAATGATATATACAATTATAATTCCAGCTGGTATGAACAATGCAGCAAGTGCAGGTCCAGATGTAAGGAAGCAATATGAATATCCAGCATATTCGCGTAAATTAATTGCTCCAGATATTCCACAGATTATTAGAGCTATGCCCCAGCCAACTAAATAAAGACCCAACAATGGCTTAGGTATAGGTTGATCTGGAAGTTCATCATCCGGTATAACATCAAGATCAGATTTTGACAATTTTTTATACATGTTACTGCAAATAAACATGACTCATTATAAATCTCTGATATGTAAGCTTAGTTAATAATAATAGCATTATTTGTTGTGAAAATTATTTTAATATAGCATACTCACCTAGCAGATGTTGCCATCCATAATAGACAGCTTAATGACAAATAATGTAAAACAAGACCAATGCCTTGACAAATTTGAACATTTTCAGTTTGTTGAATTCCAATACTGTAGAGAAATGATAACAATGCCATAGCAAACCAAGTGTTAATAATGCAATGTTTTGCTTTTTTTGGCATGTTAATGGATGGATAGCAAATAATATATGTCACTGAAGTAATTAATAAACATATTATAATAATGAAAGTTCCAATGTATATAGCAGGATTTGAGTATTTAAATTTGGCTCCATTAATACTGAAAACATTCATATTAAAATTCCATATAAAATGATAAACTATATAATATTCCAAATAAAATTAATAATTACCTAAAGCCATCTTGAGTAAAATATGAAATGTCTTGTAGAAGTCCATAATATCCTAATCTATTACACTGGAATACTATTAAATTATTAAATAAATTTGATAACTGACATCCATCACTAATCCAGCCACCAGATTCATTTAATTTATCATCCCAAACTACAGGTTTTGGTCTTTTACCAAGATAATGATGCAGAGGAGCTCTCAACATAACATATACTGGCTCAGACAAATTGTGTAATGCCAATCCAACTGAAATATGACATACATATATTATTGTATAATTGTATATTGTATAATTGTCATTTAAATAATTTTTTTTCTTACTCAATTTACTGCCGATCACAGATGTCGAAATATCCATATTACTACCAGTATTTACAATGTTAGGAAACAGTCTATTGTCATTGTACATTGAAATCATAAGCTTGTGAGGTACTATGGCATCTTGTACATTTTGCAATAATGTTGCTGGTAATTGAATGGAAGCTTCAATTATTTTATCTTTTGTGTTGATAGGAATTGTTCTGTTATTTGTTGTACAGTGTAGTGACCGTTTATCTAAATCACTAACAGGATTAATATTAGTATACCAAGTGCACATTAATCCAGTGAAACTATCACGTTTAACCCTAAATTCTTCCAGTGCCATGTTCTTTTTATGAGTTTGTATTGTTGGAGTAAATTCTGTGATTGTTTCTACAGCTTTAATTAATCTTGTACATGATTTGTAATTAATTTCCGCAGTTTTTAGCATCTTTTTCGGTAAACTTAATAATGCTTCAACAACATCAATAAGCATACTACCCAGTTCTTTCTCTTCATCCAAAAAGTTTAAGTAATTTTCTATTGTCAATGTAATAAAATTAATCTCTATAGGATCAGTTAATTTAACACCTTCGCCAGTATAATTCTTAAAACGTTTTGCTGTCTCTAATAAATTTCCTTTTGTTAGAGATAGATTTACTTTAGAAAATTGCTCTAAAACCTTAGTAGTATGAGATACAAATGGACACATATCTGTGTTTAAATCCTCCCAAAATCCAGATGCATTACAGTGATATGTAGCTCTCAAAGATACTTGCATTAGATTTGATAAGAGATTACCTTCACAAGGCAACTCTGCTTTCCATCCTACTACAGTTCTAGGCCATGTATAAATGCCTTTATTATTTCTAGTTACTAAAAGAAAGATTAATTATAATTTTTCTGTATCAAATTTTATAATTTTATTTTTGATATAAGGAAAATAAAATAAATGTATACCTGCTAAAGGACAATAACGAGTCCGTTCAGATATAACTATTACACTAATTTCTTTTGATCTATTTCCATTTACTGAAATTAAAAAACAATTCCATTGCCCATTGTGTTCCTCCTTTACTGGAACAATACTGAGAGAGCTAAATGGAAAAAGATAAGAACAATCTTATAAGTTAAAAATAAATTGTAAATTGTATGTAAGAATAAAATTTATATATATATATATATATATTACCTATCAACAATACCACTATCAGAGAGGTATCTATTTTCAACCTTAATATTAGATAAACTATTTTGCGGGTCTTTATAAACATTGAGATCAAAAATTTCAGTGGTTGTATTAGGATACCACAACCAATTCAGTCTTGCATTTTTATCATCTATAATGCTGGGTGCTCTACATTTTAAAGTTATTGAATCTCCAGCAAAAACTACTTGGTTTTGGATTGGTCGCAACTCAATAGATGGTGATGCCCATTGGCAGTGAAAATTCTCCAATAATCTAAACTTTTTTATAAGTTGTCCTTTGATATTTGTTGGTAATGCACATTTAGCAGATGAGCTACAACAATAAATAATTTAACGTTAATATGAATATGAAAAATATGCTAACACACATTTTTATAATAGTAATATGAAAACATCTGCATAATATACAGATGTTATCATTGACTTAATGTATATAATAATTACCTTAATCTAACAGAAGTATTATGAATCCAATGACGGAACCAGTAAAGTTCACAATCACATTTCCACGGATTATTAGACAGATCTCTGTATTTAATTATAAATTCCATGAAATTTGGAAGCTAAAGTTTAGTATTAAATTAGCATGTGAATGTTTATTTTTACTTACAATTGTTTTAGTATCTTAAGCCCATGAAATGTCCCTTCTTTTAAAGTTGTTAGACTATTTCCATTTAATTTTCTGAAACATTTGGTTTTCTAGCAACATACTTGTTTACAGTTGTAATGCATACACTCGTGTATTTATATGTAATTTGATTGAGGATTTGCATACTAAATAGAATTATAAAATATAATTCATAGAATAATACTTAACAAAAGCAGCATAAGTGATAGAGGAGATAAGAAAGGTAAAATTTCACTTACAAGCGATCTAAATTCAGCAAATTATTAAATAAAGATGGCGTCACTGTACTTATTTTATTTCCAGATAAATCGCTAGTAAAAAAAAACATAAAATATAAGTCAACAGCAAAATATAAGCATTAATGAGAATATCTTTTTGTATGCACTTAACTTACAGTCTTCTTAAATTAGATAATCGTCTAAAGGCATAAGTATCTATTGTAGAAATTTGGTTTTTACTTAAATCCCTGAAAGTAAATTTTAAATGTAAATTTAAAATAAATCAATAATAGAAATATTACAACCTAATTGTATTCTTACAATCTTTCCAAATTTTCCAAGCCATTAAAGCATTCTTCATCTATTGAAGAAATCTTATTTTCAGATAAATCCAAACGTTTGAGATTAGTTAAATTCTTAAAGATATTAGCCTCCACAATAAGAATTTCATTTTTACATAAATCCCTACAACAGAAATTTAAATAAAGTAGAAATATATACATTCTAATACTGTTTCATTATTAAAAATAAAGTGATATTTACAATTGTACTAATTCCACACTGACTTCATCTATACTGATTTCTTTAATCTCTTGTATATGTCCTTCGCATTTAACACGTAGCCCCTCTGCTTGTGCACCAACACGTTTACATATACAATGTTCTGGGCAGGGATGACTTATAATGCCACTTATTTGTATCAAAATTAAAAAGAAAAAGACACCTTTCATGGTTGTCAAAAATAAGCCTTCTTCTGTAGAAAGATTTAGAATTAATTAATAATAAAGATAACATTGAAAACACTGTGTGCAGAAATGTACTCTTTACAATACCTATATTTACGATATGCAGTATTCTTATATTAAAAATAAAAAATATAAAAGTATACATACAAAATCTTAAAATAAAAATTAAGACATTCTACATAATTTACAATTATCTTATATGCATTTAGAAAAATGTTATTAGCCATTCTTATATATAATCATTCGACATAGCATAAAAGAAACAAACTAATATTCATATAAACAGTGTAATGACAAGATAATGTATCACTTACGGCATTAAAAGTATTTACGGCACTTAGGCCAGAAATTTAATCGTGTCTTTTACATTGTGTCCACATTTCTTTCGTACATCATTTTCAAAAATGTTTGTAATTATTATAAACATTCGTAAAATGCAAGCAAACAGTATTTCAATAATCAGAAAGAATAATCCTTCATGCACACAAATGTCGAGCAGCAAACTGCTGAACTCAACTTCTCAATTCCCGACTCATTGGATGCTTTCCAAATAACACTGTTGTACATCAATGTATGTTGTATTGCAGTCACAGCTGATTGGTTGAATCTAAAGCGATATTTTCCATTGGTTTTGCAGGGAATTATGATTTTGTATATTTAACAATATGATATTCGGACAGGCTGCAATTGTTGTATCGTTTTGTTATGTTTTGAAAGAGCTGTCGAACCAAAAAAGTGAAGTTTAAGCGGCAGAGCTTTTATAAGTTTATACTTATGATTTGACATCTTTCCAAGCAGAATTATAATTTTTTTTATTTATTAACATGTCTGCTTTTTTCTTTTACACATCGTTTTATAGTTTAATGACCTGCTGCATTGTTTATCCACCAGCAGAATTTGTTTCTGCTGGTTTAACAATACAGGCTATCTTTGCAAACTGGTTGGGTAGTGAAACTGAATGTTTTATAAAATATCACATTAAGAGAAGTGTAATTACATTATTTCTACATTCCTTATTACCATTTGGTAATATCCATTTTTCTATCTAGTATAAATATAAAAAGATTAAAGTTTATGCTTTTATTTGATAATATCTATATATTTTGTTTTTAGGTTATATTTTAGGCTTGATATTATTTGGTCATATTGATATAGGAAAGATACAATTAATATACCGAAGTCCTCTTTGGTTAACTCTTATTGTTCTTACTATAGCAGGACCAATATATATTTTATACAAAATTTGGAAATGGTCAAAAAACAATTGGAGCATGCATCCAATAGTACAAAATCTTGCAGTTTATGCTGACGATAATACTAATTGGATGTCTATTGCTTCTGAGATCAATATAGAATATAGGAGGTTGATAATTTTGTAGAATAACAATTTTATATACATTTTATGCATATTGTAATAAGTCATAATAATTGACTTTTTCAGAATAGATAAAATTGTTATTGATACAAACAGTATAACTCGAATCATTATAACAGATAATTGGATAGTTAAAGTAGTTCCTTATAAGTTGTATATTGCACGACAAAACGATACAGCTTTAATAGTAATCAAAAGTGATACCCATGCAATGTCTCACACAGCTAGGGGTGAGGTACAGTTTATTAACATCGAGGTATTATTCTTCTATTTACTTAAATATCTTTTATTAATTAAAATATTTTTTTTATTAAATAAAAATAATTGTACAGGTAAAACCTACCAGGATAGGAGCAACAGCTTTTGTTATTAGAATAAACACATTTGGTTTTAAGGATTTACAAGATAAAGTACAACATCCAATAATTATTTTACAAGATGTTACTTTTCATAAAACTCTTTTAGATAGATTTATTGATATCTTTAAGGAACAAACATTAGAAAATCCTTTGTATGAAACAACACAGGTAGAGCAAGTATTTAGTAACCTAATTATATTAAATGAATCTTTTTATACAACATATCATTACAATAGGATTTGGAGCATTGTATTGGATGTATGCAAGTACGATCTAATGTAAAGTTGAATAAACGTTGTGGAAATATTACTGAAAGACCAGGTCCTGATGAATGTACAATGTGTCACTGTCGACCAATGTGGTGTATCGAATGTATGGCAAAATGGTCAGTCCTCAAATTAAATTGTTATGACTATTAAAACTTTTAACTTATAAATATTGTTTTTTTTTACATAGGTTTGCATCAAGACAAGACGAGAATACACCAGAAACATGGTTGTCTTCCAAATGTACTTGCCCTGTATGTAGAGCAAAATTTTGCCTTTTAGATGTATGTCCTGTGCAAACTCGACATCAATAAAATACATTTTTATGTGTATGCAATTTATATTGATTGTAATTTATAATGATAGATAAACAGAATACAAATTAACAGAAATACTTGAAATTCAGGAATGTAATATATACTTTCTCACGTTTATCTAATCTATTTCATATTTACTTATAGTTGCAAGTAATATACGTACTATTTTTTGTATTAGTAAAACGGACATTAGTAAATAATTCTGGTATTATTTACTCATAATACATTGATGTATTATGCACAATTTTTTTATTTATAAACAAATTATCAAATTTCACAAAATTCTATGTAATAATTGTATATTCATTATGCTTAAATCTAATGTAAAAATAATTACATGTAAAACGTACTAGACATGAAGAAGTAATACTAAACTAGGTACTTGAAAAAGTATATACATCAAATACATTTATGCAACCATCAATCTTGGTGCAATGTTCATGGCCATTAATTCTTGGAAAAGTAGTTTTGCTGCATATGGTAACCTAACTTGTGAGATCTGTGTTTTATTTTTACAACCTTTGCATTCAAATGTATTATTTCGTAAATTTGCTATTGCAATCAATCCACAAAAATTGCATATATGAATTCTATATGGGTCAGAAACTTCAAATAAACGTTCTCTCAAAAATTGTGCAGCACCATGTGAAATTTGACAATCACGCTCCATTTCACCAAAACGTAATCCACCATCCCTATAAAGTTAATATGAAGATAATGTGATTACTTATTTTTTTACTTGGAAATTGTATAACTTTTTTTGAAAAATTAATACGTTTCAAATCTGTAATTAAGTATACTAACCTAGCTCTACCTTCCATTGGTTGCCTCACTAAAATTTGTACCGGTCCTCTTGCTCTACTATGAATTTTATCATCCACCATATGTTTTAAACGTTGATAATAAGTGGGACCCAAGAAAACTTGAGCATTAATTTTACGACCTGTGTGTCCATTGTACATGACTTCATTACCTCTTAATTGATACCCATATTCTTGTAAAAGTGTTGAAATTTTTTGTACATTTACAGCATCATTGAATGGAGTAGCATCACCAATTTCACCTGTATAGATAGATTTAATCAAATGAATAGAAATTAATAAATTACTATTATTTATCATTATAAACTTAAATCCTTACTGCATACCTTTATTTGCAGAAACTTTTCCTTGGATACATTCAATCAAGTGACCAATAGTCATACGAGATGGAATAGCATGAGGATTAATAATTATATCAGGTGTAAGTCCTTCACATGAAAATGGCATATCTTCTTGTCTGTATTGAATACCACAAGTACCCTTTTGACCATGACGTGAAGCAAATTTATCGCCAATTTGGGGAATACGTACACTACGAACTCTGATTTTACAAAATTTGTATCCCTCGCTATTTAATGTTAACATCACTTGATCTACAATTCCAGTTTCACTATTACGCAAGAAAGTAGATGCATCCCTCTTTGTAAAACGCTTTGTTGTGCTATCCAATTCATCATCTGTTTCTGGTAGAGTGATAGTTTTGCCTATTACAACATCATCACCCGATACACGAATACCAGGAGCAATAATTCCATCATCATCTAATTTATCATATATTGCATTGCGCATTCCTTGACAAGTTTGCCGTGTAGGTTTTTCAAATTGTTCTTCTTGATCCCCAATTCTTTTAGATTCTGAATCTTTGTAAGATCGGTAGAAAACAGATCTAAAGAAGCCTCTTTCAACTGCACTAGCATTTAAAATAACGCTATCTTCTTGATTGTATCCAGTATAACATAAGATAGCAACTATACTATTAATTCCTGCAGGAAGCTCTCTGAATCTAAGGTACTCCATAGACCTAGTGGTAACTAATGGTTTATGAGGATAATAAAGTACATGAGCTAGGGTATCCATCCGTACATGAAAATTTGTTATATATACTCCCATAGCTTGTTTACCCATAGCACTCTATGATATAAAAAAAATATATACATATAAGCATCTTTTATGCTTAAAATATAACTAAAAAATTTTATAAGATTAATAAACTTACTTGATAAGTATTTCTAGGGCTCTGGTTATGATCAGGAAATGGAATGATAGAAGCACAAACTCCTAAAATCATTGCAGGATGGATTTCACAATGCGTGTATGTTGTACAATAAGCATATTCTTTTTCTTGCCTAAGATCTTCAGGTGACATAGCAATCATCACAGTCTCTTCCTCAAGTGTGTCTATATACTCTACTACTCCACTACCAACAAGTTCTTGCCACCTGTAAAAAGCAATTATAATATTTAAGATTTATCTAGGAATATAGACTAAGGGATATGTGACCAAACATACCCATCATTGTTGTAATCTCTTTCTTTTAACATGTCAATATGTCTCTTCTTCAATAATAAATTTTGTCCTTCTACAATTAACAGAGGTCTACTAATTCTTCCAGCATCTGTATATATTCTGATCTCACGATCTCTGATGTCTCGGATCATTGATACCTCTGACACAATAATGTCCATCTGTCTTCTTAACTTACGTAATGTGGCCATCAATTGATCCGGATCTCTGTGGATTCCAACCCAACAACCATTAACAAATATCTTTGTAGCATCAGCAATTGCACTTGGTGCTATTTCTTCTAAATTTTCCATAGACCATTCCTCCAAGAATTCTAATATCGGAGATGGTTGAGACCCTACACTGATATATGCCATCAATGCCAAGTTCTTCACTAGACCAACAGCTGCACCTTCAGGGGTTTCTGCAGGACACAGCATACCCCATAATGTATTATGTAGCTGACGCGGTTTAGCAAGTTTTCCATCTCTTCCAATTGGAGAATTTACTCTTCTTAAATGTGATAAAGTTGATGCAAAAGTTAGTCTATTTAATACTTGAGACACTCCTGCTCTTGCTTGATGAGCTTTCTTTTGATCTCCCCAATTACCAGTAGCCAATGAATATCTCAGACCATCTGTGATAATTTTTGTTTTGATAGCAAGTTCAAGATTGAAGTCTTTACCCCTGTCAATAAACTTCTGTGCATAAAGACGCACCTCTTTCATAAGATTTTTGAATAAACCTCTAAATAGAAATGCTAATAATGGCCCAGCTAAATCTAATCTTTTATTGCCATAATGGTCCCGATCGTCCAATTCTCTTCGTCCCAAAGATGCTGATAGTAATCTATGTACCATATAACCAAGGAAATAAGCTTTTTTTGTTTCACAAAAATCACTGATACCAACATGAGGTAACATTTCTTTTTGTAAAATTTCTCTGGCATATTTAATACGTTTTTCTTTTGTAACGCCGGGTCTAGCTCCTCGAGTACCAATAAAATTTAAAGCTACATTTTGCTCTTGTATTACAAATGCTTCGTCCAATGAGGGTTTCACCATCTCCATCATTTCAGGATCATCAAAATCATAAATAATATGCTCTAGAATATCGCGATCGGCCACGAAGCCAAGTGCACGGAAAACTATCATAATAGGTATTTCTTGTTTAATGTAAGGTATGATAGCTATAATACGTTGTCCAATTGCTGATTTTTTAATACTCTGAAAAAAATAATTATTTTAATAATTATTACTAGTTTCAATGCACATTATTTTACATCATTACAATACATACAGCGCCACTTTTTGCCATCATGTTAATCCATAATGTAGAGGTAGGGCGTGAACTGTGTTCCAAACATGATCTAATTTCAGCTTTATATGCATATTTACCATCCTTCATACTAAATACATAAACTGTATTTGTGGCCATTTTTTCTTGTGCAATAAGAACCTAAATTTAAGGTATAATAATATGTTATATAATAAAATGTAAATTGCAATGTTAAGAAAAATATTTAAATACTTTTTCAGATCCATTAATAATAAAATATCCACCAGGATCCAAAGGACATTCATTTAATTCTGTTAAATCACGATCAGATAAACCAGCAAGGAGGCAATATTTGGACCTTAACATAATTGGAATTTTTCCTATAAACGTTTTTTGATGTTGTGTTTCTATAAATGATATATTTCATTATTTCTCTTGCATTTAATTGATATAAATTTATAATAGTTTATTATAAAAACAAACAATATTACAAACCTATAGGATCTTCGCCATCTTTTTCGATAGTTTTAGTAATGTCAACATATAAAGGTGCTGAATAAGTTAAATTTCTAAGTCTAGCTTCATTCGGCATCATAGGCGATGGCGCACCATCCTTTTCCCAATGCGTAGGTTTGGATAAATAGATTTGTTCGAATTTTAATAAGTGCCTAACAGGATTTTCTATTTCTCCTGAAGTATGTTGAGCTTCTGCTTGTAAATCAATTTGTGGAGAATCTTCAACAATTCGCTGAACAGACATTTCAATGAACTCATCGAAACTATCAAGCTGTTGTCTTACAAGACCTTTCTCGTCAAAGTAGGCATTAATAACAATCCAGCAAGCTTCTTGCCATAGTTTCGACGAAATTTCTTCGGCATCTTCATCGTCATATTGATCTAAATGAATATAATGAATAATTCGACATTATATACATATATAAAGTTTAGGTTATGCTCTGTCTCTGTATTTATTTAATGCGAACAAATTGTATTTTTTAAATTATTGCACTTACCGTCTTCGAGGGCATACATATTATTTTTTCAAAGCTGTATTAATAAACTTGAAAAAAATGTAGCAAGCAATAACACGAAATGGTCAGTAACAGTCAAATACGATTAACTGCGATTAACTACGTATATCCGAATATGCCCGAATGCCGGATTTGGCCGGATTGTTACTGAATTCCAGTGAGATCTTACTCCGTATTTCTTCGCACCACTAGAGGTGAATCTTGAATATACATTTTCAGAGGGGCCAACCTCAGTGAGAAAAATCTAAAGATTTATAAAAACTTTCAGTTTACACTATGTCAGCTGATATTTTTGAATGCTGTTTGAATGCTGAATGAATATTTTCCACAGCGTCTCTACAAGTAAACTATAGTAATTTATTTATTATTTTACTGCAATAAAATAAGTCGCACAATGTATTTAAAGCTACCATCAAAATCATAAAGTCGAGTTAGCAAAGTTAGATTATGTATATTGAATATAATATGTAAAAAAACTGAAAATGCTACATATGTATTGTCCGCCTCATAATCAGCCAAGTTTTACGCGCAATCGCGAAACAGGTACGGTGACATACAAGTATACACACCGAACAATAAATCCGTGGCAGAGGCAGGGGGCAGTGTTTCCCTAATTGTAAACTACTTATAGTTCCTATTTTTTCCGCACTCGTCGCTAATATCACATGCGACACGAACGAGAGGTGGCGAACAGTACAAAAAGAATGATGCATTTACATGCCGCAGCGAAAGCTCACTCGGAATGTTGTGGCCGTTATAGGTATTATAGTCCGCAGATAAGGTGTATTATAACTACCATTCCAGGAAAATGTAACGCAGAGTGTGTAATGATGTAATCCGACATGGAGTAATTAACGTCTAAATAAATATTTATTGAGAGATATACTAACTCCGTAGTATAATAGAGTTGATAATCACTAGAGTTTTTGACGGTCTAAAAACTGAATGTCATGGAAAATAACCTTTCATATAAATTTGAGTATAACAATATAGTATTTACAAGAATGTAAAAATACCGCGACTATAGATTAAAGCAATCTTTCCTCTTATGCAATATTAACTTATTGATATCTGACAATATCAGAACAATATTCTTAAACCAAGATGTTCATGAAATATAAATGGTGGTAATTGTCAATTTTTAAACAGTCTAGTTCAATAGACATTGATCTAGTAAAAACAATGAACATGATATTAAACTGTTGCAAATAAATCTTTTATTAAGAATAAATAGTAATGTGTATCATAAATGAATTAATAGTACTATGGAGGATATAAAAAATACTACAAATTCAATATTAAAAATAGTATTGTTAAATGATTCATCAAACATCACTACAAATTTAACATTAAACAGTACATCTGAAACAGAAACAGAACTTCCACAGCAAAGTGAAAGTGTGCAACAATTATGGAGTTTACCTAAAACAAGTGTGACAACTTCATCAGAAGATATATCTTTATTATTTAATGTATCAAGAAGTACTGTACGTGTTTCCACAACAACAGATTCCTTTGACGAATTTGGACCACCAGAAGGAATAGAATATATTTTTGTACCACTTGGTGTTATGGTCTTCGTCATTGTTTTATCCGCTGTGGTATGAATAATGATATTACACATTATGAATACTTATTATATTTTTGTTATCATATGCCATTTTTTTGTTTTATTGCATCGAAACATAGTTCGATTTCTACCTCATTTTGTAGTATAAGCAAATAGAATAATAGAAATGGGTATTAGATTTTGGTAAATATAAGATTTTATTATAAATAAGCATGTATCATATTTAAATAACATAAATTCTATATATATTTCTTTTTTAATTATTTTTATTAGCTTCTTAGTGTAAATTTTAAATAGTGTGTATTTTAGTGATGCCTGTTTTTCATTCTTTGTAATTTTAGAATTAAATAATACTTTATACTTATCTTGGTATTTATTTTTTGTAACTTATTCCTATTAATTATATTTATAGCATAAACTAATTTATACTATATAGTCAAAGACTTGTTCTTTATGTGAAATAGGCATTTTGAACACTTTTTTTATGTGTACATATTGAGATGTTGTTAAAATAATATATTCTATTATGTTATCATAAAATTAGTGCATAGTTTTCCTTATACAATATATACATATCTAAGTAGTACGTATAATTCTAGAATAGATAGATGAAATATAGAGATCATATTGTTGCTAAATATCACATATCTTTATCAGTAATTATGATCATTACAAATCTTTGTTTATGTAGTAACATGATATAAATAAACTATATATAATAATTCAGATATGGAATCTACAATCTTGTTAAAGGTATTTATTATATCAAGAAAACGAAAATTGGAGCGCTTAAGGCATAGACTAATGCCAATGTACAATTTTGATCCTGGAGAAGAAGAGGAGGATGATTGGGAAACTGAGCTATTGGATGAATGTTACATTAATCATCAAAGACGAGTGTGTATATATATAACAATAAACAAGTATGGAAGTACATTAAGTATTAAAAGGACTAATTTTACAGCAAGGATACCAATCCATGGACATGGAAGATAATGCTGAACTTTTTGGTGGTCACTGACACAAGATATCAGTTAGTACTTTACTAACTTTCTTTTATCTTTTATGCATTATGAACATAAGTGATTAAGATAACAGTATTAAAGCAAAAAAATGGAATGCACATGTGTATAAAGATACTGTATAATACAGTCCATAAAATTTATAGTTTTTGTAACAATTCCATTTTTCGTATATCTTCTGAAGCAGCTTTTATAGAAAAAAATGTATTAAAGTATAAAGACACCACACACATTTTAACTTATATATTCTTTCTACTTGATCATCGTAAAAATACAGCCTAAAATTATCTCTGATTCTAGTTCCTTTTGTTGCTGCAGCATAAAAATGACCTAAAGTACTAAATTTAAAAAGGCATTATATTATTTAAAAATCTACTGATAGTTTTTATCAATCATTTCTGCTAATGGAGTAGCACAATCATTACCTACTGCAGATAACATTGTAATATCTTAATCTCATATAATTCATTCTTCTATTTTGCCCGATATAACAATCATTTCATAAATACATTCTCTGTAACATAACAAATTTATAATTATAAAATTTAATTTGTATCTATCTGTATTACGAATTATATATATGCATATAGCCAGTTCCATACATTAAAAACATGAATGTGTAAGTCGTAGTTAAAATTTGTTGTTATAATAAATACATAATTGGAATAATAATTCTTTACATCATTCAATTTAAAAAATTAGAAGCATATATGTAGAATAATCCATATAATTGCATCAACTGTCTTAGATTATTACTAGTATTTAAAAAAAATGTTTTCAATATGAATAATGAGACTTTCAATAATATGTAAATTCAAACAAGAATACATCTTGTTACACAATGTGAAATAAAAATATTGTAATGTGAAACCAAAGAACTGAGGTAATATTACAAACATTAAAAATAAATAAAATAATCTGTAACATTAAACTTCATATATTATAGTTCAAATGGATTGCATACTGGATATTTTAATAGAATGTTTTATCAACAATGTTGGATAAGAAAGGTAATTTGAAATAATATCATTAATAAATCTCGTAAGTAATGACGACTTCAAGATAAAATTAATAAGAGTATTTCATGGATTTATTTACTTTAATACAAATTTGACACTCACACATATGCTTGTTTCAGAAATGCTAATATTCATCACTTGTCATGTGTATTAGTGGAGCAAGAATATTTCCTGCATATATTACATACAAGAAGTATTCTACTTTTCTATCTCTTGTAACAGTACATAAGTTTGTGTTATTGAATTATAGCGTATAATGTAGAAGTAGAGGAGGTAGTGGAAAAGTGATGCAGAGAAGACCATACAATATATCTTATATAAGTTTACCAACACATTTTTAACAATTCCAAATTAATTTATGAAACATAGATATTCTGATAAGAACATTGTGTGATTAGAACTTACATTTCTTTATGCTTAAAGTACAATACATAATAAAAAAAAGTATTTTAGTGAACTAAAATTACTTTATACATGTTGTAAATTTTACGATCACTTCTCCAAATATGGAATATGTAAACATATAATGTCCCAAATTATTCTCAATATACAAAAATTGCGATTCTTCAGAAATTATTTCTCATTTTCACTAAATTCCCTTTTCGATATTTGCATAGCAATATAAAAAGAAACCTTTAATACGAAAATTGAATAATTAGTAAAAATGTTCAAAATAAATCAGATGATTTTATATCATTCAATTTTCCTCTTCTTCTTCTTCCTCTTCCTGTTCATCCTCTTCTTCTCCAGTACTTTCAGGTTTTTCTTCCACTTTTTTTGGTCTACCACGTCCTCGACCTGTAGGAGCTGTGCCTTTTGGTGAACCTTGCTATAAATTAAAAATATTTATGTTATTAAATATTTCATCAATATAACATTTGTATAAAATAAAAAGTACAGTTCAGTTTTACGTACTTTTTTCTTGTGAGAACCTTTAGGTCGTCCTCTACCCTTTTTAACAGGTCCAGGTGGTGCATCATCTTCATTATCGGATTTTGTTGCACGTACTGTATTATATTTCTCTGAAGCTGGTCTTCCTCTCTTTTTTGGTTCTTTAACAGCATTTTTATCTGCTTTTGCTGGTCGCCCTCGTTTTTTTTTCTGTTCTTCAACAACAGGCGAATTGTCGTCTGACATATTCAACGATATTTGTCACTATAGAAAGACAATTGTATAAGTTAAAAAAAATTCTTATTTATGCCATGTACGAGATATATTTTTAAAGATACACCATTAACAAAACTTGTTTTACTTCAAGAAGTGTTTTTCTTTAATTAAAAAAAAGGGTTGAAAATCACATAGAAATACAGGAAGTACAATTATTGATCTTCAAAATTCTGACAAAATTATTAATTCTTTAATGTTACCTGATGTCCGAAACATAATTTTACAGGAAAAAAGTAAATAAATATCGATCTTCTCTCGCGAATTGAATATTTGATCAATGCTGAGGGAACTTTTTTCAGCTCCTAGAGATAAAATATTTCTGAAGATCATAATATTTTCAGTAAAAATTTGAACTAAAAACTAAATTCATAACAAGATATAAAGAGAAAACAGGACGCATAATTTTATGAAAGGAATTAACAAAAAGATAATAAGAAATTAATTATATACTGCCTTTTCCAGATTGCGAATCTCTTTGGTACGAAATCCTGTCTGAAATTTCCGCGCCCGCCATTTTCAAAATCTTTGAATAAATGTATACTATTTACTTGACATGATGTCTTGCTCGAGGTTTATCGTGGGCGCGAAAAACAGCGCGCATCATATTAGACAATATTTTTGATGTTTTTGCGCGCAAAGAATATTCGTAATCGGTTGAGTTGATATCAAAATAGATTGTATTAAGCCTCGCCTTACTACTGGGGACGCCATGGCTGACAAATCATGGCATCACGCAAGAGTCGAGAACCTCGCGTCCATCTACTGTCTCTGTCTC
>JAIFRP010004408.1:1204807-1233704 GCA_032403825.1 Odynerus spinipes
CTCTCTCTCTCTCTCTCTCTCTCTCTCGCTCTTCCTCCCTCGTTTATTCTCCCTCCCACCCTCTGCTTTTTCTTTCGTGTCAGACAACGGTCAATCTAATATCTCTGCCAATAATATAGCCCAAAGGTTTTCGAAAAAGTAAGTCAAAATCGTAGGTAGATTTCTTTGAACTATGAAAAAAAGGACACGCTTAACGATGCAGATAATCTGTTAATGAGTCGAGTCAAGAGAACGATGCGGACTCACCTCGAGATTTGCGTAGTGTGGCGGAGAGACAAAGGCGATTGCCGGTGCGCGCGTCGTGATGTGCCGGTTACAAGAGACGCCGTGCGGTTCTACGCTATGCACTGAAGATACGCGGTCTTTCACGTTAAGTCGGCAGAAGCTTGGCTCTTTATGTTCTTCTTCTTCTTCTTCTTCTTTTCTCTTCCTCTTGTTCTCACTCCCTCTCTTTTCCCGTTTCTTTCACTCTTTTTTTTCTTTTTCTCCCGCTCTTCTCTTCCACTTATTCGTTTTTTGATAATAGCGCGTCGTTTTCTTCTTCAGACTATACTTTGTATACGTATCACAGAAAGCAACTCGTACATGGTTCCCTGCACGAATAGCGAGATGCGACTGACCCAACCGAAACGATGCACTGCACTCCGATTCGCTATATGCCTCAGAAGTTATTCCCCCTCCAACACGACGCGCCAACAGATTCCCGCCAAAAAATTGCAATCCACTGTCAAATTAATGCTAGACGTTGCGAGAATTTATCTTTACCTTCTATGCTGTAATTTAACTCAAAAAACTTGATTTTTTACAAATATTAAATTCAACGCGTATAGAAAATAAATTTTATACGAAATATGATTGTAAATAAACAAATATAGCGTAAGATTTAGCATTTTATTAAACTCTAATAGTATCATTGTTTGGTACGCGTCCTTTTGATTTCATATTTTTCAGTTAAATCATTGGTAACTAAATAACGTCTTACGTTCTCGTCGTAAACGTATCGAATCTCTAGTTGGTAGTAACCAATTATTTTGCAGATTGTGCATAAGTAACACGAATAAGTACGCTTTCAAATGGATATATTTTTTGTTACTGTATTATTTATTACACGTGAAATATTAAAAGTATTTACGTGATCATATGTAGCATCTTAATAATCAAATATTTTAAATGGCGAATTTATTTTATACGAGTAATAAAGTATTTTAATATATAATAGTAAAGAATTTTAATACTATACGCATGTACATATTTATCAGATACATATATTTATGTACATATAAATTGAAGTGTTTAGATAAAAACGATATAGTATGCTTGAATCGTACAATAGTATGATAAACTGCTCTTTTCGCGCCTTTCCAATGGCGGTTTTTTTAGTAAGCTTAGATTGGTTGAAACATAACCAATACCAGTCGAATATTTACTTGATTAACCCGCTGAAAGTATCTTAAATTATTAAAGCAAAATTATTGTTATAGTCTTGTTTGTACGTTCTGAACTGTTCTATAACAATCTGATTTTTTTTACAGGAATAAATATATGGAGACATGCAGGAATATATCGACTTTTTGCTGGTACATCTTTAAAAAAACTTGTCATGACATTTCATAATTGTCATATATTTAGAAACACTGCCGTATGTATATATAAGAGAAAAAGTAATATCTCCATATTAGCAATTCTTTCTAAAAGGTATAATAATTTAATAAATTTTAATCCGTGACTATTTTTATTCTATACAAATAATTACACAGTCAAAAGTAATTACTAACCAATTGAAAATAATCACGAAATGTTTCGTTTAAATTATCGGCGATAGATGTCCTTTCTGTAATCAATTTTGTTTGATGCGCCATTTGCTTTTTAGTAAGTGCAACCAAGTGCAACGTATACGTCATGCTTTATTGTTTCCATTACTTTTGATCATTCCTTGACGTTTAGGAGAATGTGTATCTGTTCTGTCGTTTGAAGTTTATGCTTTATTACGTCTGTTCGACGAAAGACACGAAAGATTAATAAAGAGTAAAAAATTACATATATATAACAAGGGTCAGTGTAAATAATATTGTTGTTAAAATATGGCTAATACCGTTGCCAATGCACCCGTGTCCAAAATTTTAAAAGATAAAAGCACTTGCGAAGACGAACCGAGGAAAAAAAGCAGAGAAGATTGGAGGAAAGCAAAAGAATTAGAAGAGGCAAGAAAAGCGGGTACAGCACCTGCGGCTGTCGATGAAGAAGGAAAAGATATCAATCCACATATTCCACAATATATAAGTGCAACACCATGGTATTTTGGAGCACAGGTATTTGATACTTTTCTTGTACATTATATTATCAAGTTATCACATGTTGCGCTATTATATTCTTATGCAATGATGATAATTGTTATTCAAAAACATGGTTTACTTAGAAAATTATATATTAACAATTACTATAATGATATGTTTTAGGGTCCAACATTAAAACATCAAAGACCTCAACCTGAGAAACGAAAACACTTTAGCGGTATAGACGACTGGTACAACCGTGGTGTGGATACATCTAAGGTTGCAACAAAATATCGTAAAGGTGCCTGTGAAAATTGTGGTGCCATGACACATAAAAAGAAGGAATGTATGGAAAGGCCTCGTAAAATTGGAGCAAAGTTTACAAACACAAATATTGCACCAGATGAATTTGCACAACCCGAGCTATGTGTTGATTATGATGGAAAAAGAGATAGGTATATACTTTTTTATTTTGTACTTATATATACATATATGTTTGTATTTATACGTACAAATCTTTTAAGATCTTGTCTTTTTTTTTTTTATAAAGGTGGGCTGGTTACGATCCATCCGAACATAAAGCTATTGTTGAAGAATATCAAAAGATTGAAGAAGCTAAAAGACAATTGCGCGCGGAGAAACTCAATGCTGAAGAAAATGATGAACAAGATTCAGACAAAGATGAAGATAAATATGTGGATGAAGTTGACATGCCTGGAACTAAAGTTGACTCTAAACAACGTATTACTGTTAGAAATCTAAGGATTAGAGAAGATACTGCAAAATATCTGCGCAATTTGGACCCCCAGTCTGCGTATTATGATCCTAAAACTAGATCTATGCGTGATAATCCTTATGCTGGCACAGACAGAGAGTATGTCTTATATTCTCATTATCAATTATATATATGATATTTTAACATTCTTATATAAAACATAATGCTCTTATTTATCCAAACAATATTTCATTCACAAATATTATTTGTTTGCAGAGTGGACTATAAAGGAGGAAATTTCGTGCGCTTCTCAGGAGATACACAGCAACATGCAAATGCTCAATTATTTGCTTGGGAAGCACACGAGAAGGGGGTGGATGTGCATTTACTTGCTGAACCTACAAAGTTGGAATTATTGAAGCAGGAATATGATAAGAAGAGAGATGAATTGAAAGATAAGGCACGAGATAGTATCATTAAACGATATGGTGGAGAAGAACATCTTGAAGCACCGCCAGCTTCTCTGTTATTAGCACAAACAGAGCATTATCAAGAATACTCTAGATATGGAAAAGTGTAATAAATCCGACTTTTAAACAATACATTATTTTTTTTTAAGCACTTTATACTTCATTAACGAAGTATTATTAGATTATAAGGAATTATGAAAATAATTGAAATATTAAAATATTTAATTTAGATGTTTAAAAGAATTACAGAATAAATATGAAATAAAAATACAGTTTATAAACTTTTCAGATGATATTGATCCCAATGCCGTATAGTGATTACTATTTAGTAGTTCTATGCGATCTTAATACGCACACGTAACAACGTGATTAAGTCGCGTGCTCGCCACTAACTGACGAAAGCAGTAAACAACAAATAAAATTAGTAGTTGAATACGAACGTGACAAATGAATGACGAATGGATAATTCATTAGCTTTACGTTTTCAAACAGGAGATTAATACATAGTTATCGTTCAAGTATAAAGATCATTACTAATTTCATCATTCGAATGATTTAAAGTAGTAACTGAATAACATTTGAATAATTAAAATGTTAAACGACCGTTGCTACCCATCCCCTTATCCTTAAACCATGTATCTGCAGAAACATGGTGAAAATAATACTTGTTAAACATGAGAATATATGTGATTATATCAATGAATCTACTTTACCCACTAAAATTATCGACTGAGTAACCAAGAAGTTCCACCATTCGTAATTCTTCATTGGTTCAGAATAAAATTACTAAATGAAATTTCTATGTAAAAACTGAGCCAATTGAGAAAGAAACATACAGCATCAGAGACAGAAGTGTTCTCTCATTCTAAATTGCATTAACCAAGCAACAAACGTAGACGATAAACGTATCTCCCAAAGGATCATAGTATAGATGAGGATATATATATATAGACACATATATGTATAACGCGTATTCATAATGTTCTCTTGAACAAATTATGGCGTTGTCTCTTATCAGGGGTAAGGGTCTACGGTACGGAAATACGCAGTTGCATTTCTTCTCCAATTATTCAACAATGAAGGTAACTATAAAAGTTCTTTTATGTTTAAAAAAGAAATTTGAAGAAATTGTCATTAATTTTTTTGCATATCACTTCACTGAAACATGGATTGTTAAAATAGAACACGCTTATTTTCTTTACGCATATTTACATGTTAACTCGATCATAGGATTAATTATTGTATAATAAAAATTGAATATATTTTACTCAAAAGTAATAGCATACTATTTATCTCTTCTGAATAGGATATTTTTAAGTAGATGCTACTTAGTTGATGCACAACTTCTTATCTCTATCAAAGTCCAAATATGTGATCATGCTGATTTAGCTATAAGGCTTAATTCTACAAATTATCATATGCTTCTTTTACAATGGTGATGTTTTATTTTTCAACAGAAAGGTTTGGTGTTGGGAGTATATGAGGCAGATGATGAAAGCTTTACACTAACTCCTACAGCAGCTAAGTACAATGAACGAGTTCAGGGGAAACTACTAAAACATATTTGCTTGTAAGTTTAAAATTTTATATTGTGCCTTGTATTTTTTATAGCACATATATTATTTTAAATATAATGATCATTATCAATGATTCGTTATTACTATTGTTGAAATTTTATGTTTTTATCTGCGATATACTTTAAAATTTATCTGACTTTTTTAATGCATTATTAACTAATTTTGTTACATGCTTTTTTGCTTTATTGATTTGTTTCTCACAGTTTGTTTTATATATGAATAGAAATATACGTTAAGATATTTTACTATGAGAAAACAATGAACATAAAGCATTTTCTACAGATTATATAATCTTGCATCTAGTTTTTCATCTATGTGTATCTTACATATTTAGTATCAATATGTTTACATGTATTCTTCATATTTCCAGCCTGAAACAATTGTTATAATGCTGCCCGAGCTATGTTCTAAAAATATAAAAATGCTTTACTTCTGTTGTATCGAAAATTTCTTAAAAAGTATTTTTTTTAATACAACTTTCAATATTGAGTAGATAGTTTTTATTCTTAGAGCTCAATAGCATTATTTTGATTGTTTCAGGAAAGACTAGACTGAGCGATGATGCAAGAGTAATGTCGTCTAATGGGGATGGTAATTTAGGAAGTGATAGTGGGGCAGGAAGCAGTAGAGGTATAGGGGAATCTAGTAGAAATGTGAAACGTCGCCTTCATTCCAGTAATATTTTTTTTGGAATAGGTGGTTCACTAGAAGACAGAAATAATGATTATCAGTGCCCGATTTGTTTCGAACTAATTGACGAAGCACATATCACTCGTTGTGGTCATACATTTTGTTATCATTGTATTGTGAAATCCTTAGAAGCTAATAGTAGGTGTCCAAAATGTAGTCTTGCATTAAGCCAGCAAGATATTTTTCCTAATTTCTTGTTAAATGAATTAGTAACAAAATATAAAACAAGAATCAAGGGTCTTTCGGAATTAGGTTCTTCATATGCAGGAGATGGAAAAAACCGAGTCATAGGAACAGACTTATCAGTACTTCCATGCGATGGTCTAAGGGATATTGTTGCTGTAGAAAGTGCTCATTTAACTCTGCCTGATGTTAATGTAATGCTAGAAGTATTGACGCAAAGAAAACATTTGCTTGAAGCTGAAACATGTGCTGCACAAAATAAACTTTTACATGAATTTTTAAAACATTTGTTGCAACAAAAAGAAGAGCAAAGAAATCAGTTACAAAAAGAAGTGGCTTTAATTAAACGAGATATGGCAGAAGTTGAAAATATTTTAAGAGATGTTCAAAATAAATGTCCACGTGTTGAAGATTTAAAAAAATCAAGTGAAAATGATACAGCACAAGTATCTGCCATTAGACGAGAAATGATTGGTCTTATTGATATAATTGATTCAAATATGGTAAAACCAAGTGAAAGAGGAATGGGAAATGAGACATTCGCAAATCCTTCTAGTAGTCAAAAACAAAATGAATATGGAAGTAGTTCAACCTTGGCTATTCGTAGAAAAAGAATGCATGCTCATTTTGATGATTTTGTTCAATGTTACTTTCATTCACGTGCTAAGGAATTATTGCTTGGACATAAACCTCAAAGTCAAACTGAGACAAGTCATAGTACAAGTTCTGGCCTTGATGTCTTTCGAGAAAATCTTGTAAAATTTTCCAGATACAATAACTTACGACCATTAGCTACATTAAATTATTCTTCGGATATATTTAACAACTCTACAATTGTTTCAAGCATAGAATTTGATAAGGATAATGAATTCTTTGCAATAGCTGGTGTTACTAAACGTATTAAAGTGTTTGATTATGGAGCTGTAATACATGATACAGTTGATATTCACTATCCTAGTATAGAAATGGTTTCCAGCTCTAAAATATCATGTGTCTCGTGGAATTCTTTTCATAAAGGAATGTTAGCTTCATCAGATTATGAAGGAACTGTAACAGTGTGGGATGCAGCAACGGGTTATAGAACTAAGACTTTTCAAGAGCATGAAAAAAGATGCTGGTCAGTCGATTTTAATGATGTAGATACTAGACTTATAGCATCTGGTTCAGATGATGCACGAGTTAAATTATGGTCTTTGAATACGGATCATTCTGTTGCATCTTTAGAAGCAAAAGCTAATGTTTGCTGTGTAAAATTTAATCCACGTAGTTCATGTCATTTGGCATTTGGATCTGCTGATCATTGTGTTCATTATTATGATTTACGTAATATGAAGGAAGCCTTGTGCATTTTCAAGGGGCATCGTAAAGCTGTGTCTTATGTTAAATTTATCAATAAGGAAGAAATTGTATCTGCAAGTACTGATTCACAGCTAAAAATGTGGAATATTAATAATCCGCATTACCTACGATCTTTTATTGGACATGTTAATGAGAAAAACTTCGTAGGGCTTGCCACTGACGGTGACTATGTAGCCTGTGGTTCAGAAAATAATGCACTTTATGTGTATTACAAAGGACTGACAAAACAGTTATTCTCATATAAATTTGATGCTGTACGCAGTATATTAGAAATACAAGATCGAAGAGAGGAAGATTTAAATGAATTTGTCTCTGCAGTGTGTTGGAGACAAATGTCCAACGTTGTAGTAGCTGCAAATTCTCAAGGAATTATCAAAATATTAGAACTTGTTTGATGCTAATTAGCAAATTTATGTGGATATTACACAGTTAAGCTAAATAGAAATATTTGAAATGTGTGCTTGTGTATTTTCGAAATGACCTAATTTTTGCTCATATAGAAACAACGAGAGACAAGAAATTCATTCTAAATATTATAACTTACTACAGGTTGAAAGAAAGCTTCCTATTACAAGGATTTTAATTATCAAAGACTACCTAGTCCAAAAAGGTATGTCTTGAATATTTACAGCACGAATACTTTTTTCTATTTTCTGATTAGATTGAAAATATAAACATATGGGTAATGTTACTTACTATATTTACATCCGGATATAGTATCTTTAGGTATAACTCAAAATATAGACTGAATGTTAATAATAAACAGTTGCTAGAGATGTGGTAATAATGTGTTTTGGTGTGTACTGAATTATAACTTGTAGACATCTTATAATGTTACATTAAATTGTTAATGCAAGGTACACATACTTAATACATTGAAATTAGGAAAAAATTATTGTTTTTTGAAAATTGGTTTATAAATAAAATTGATTTCAATATTTCTCTACTTTTAACAAAAAATATTAAAGACTTTGTTGAGCTAGAACTCTAATGTGAAAATCGTGTTATGAATATAACTTAAGGCACAATGCCAGTGAAAATTATATTGCCATATACACAGAGTGAGTACCTAGAAAATTAAGTTTATCAAATGATTCTATCTCAAATCTTAATGTGCAGTTCATAAAAATAGTAATTTATGCACTTGATGTCAATATACAATATGCATAGTACATAATGCAATTAATATAAATTATTCTCTACTAAAGTAGCCTAATCTAATCAATGAACTAGATAACTAGAATATATGAATTTTTATGGGTGAATAGATATACAAATATAAAATATGATTTGTGCCAAAATTTGATTATAAGACAAATGAAAAATAATTTGCACAAATTGCTTGAAGTACATCTTATATTTAAGGAACGACATTTTCAAGAATAAGTAGGCTATGTTAAGTTCCTATTTAAATCTGCATTATCATATATTTTTTATTTGAAATAAATATAAATCCAAATTTACTTTGGAGGAAATGTTATATTATGCAAAAATTTTAACATTTTCTGTCGGTAGATCCATTTCTAAAAGCTTATAAATAAAATCCCATGACAAAATTATTTTGTGTAATACTAGGTGTAAAAGATAAAGATACATACAAACTATACATTTATTGATAAATATAATCTTTCATTACATTATACTGTGTACCATTACAAGTAGGTCTAAAATACAAGTGGTACACAAGCAGCATAAGCAACAGCCAATTGTGATGTCTGATTTTAATGTTTTTACGCTAATGCAAACTAAGTTACTTTATTGTAGATGAAACGATATTGTTGTAAATCGGTATATAGCTCGATCTTGAAGGCGAAATTATAGATGTAGTTATGTGTAGAATAATGATAAAAACTTATATTCTAAGGCATATAATGTAAAAAAATAGTATATTTTTAGATTGTATTTTAAAATTGCAAATAATATAGTATATAACTCATGTCCGAGATGCCTAGATTTTATTGTAATTAATAAAGATATAACTTTGTGTCTCAATTCATCTTTAACGTATTTTACCAAGTACATATATAAATCACTCCTTATTTTACCACTCCGTATCTACCATTCCATTGTTAAAATTTTTATAATTATTGATAGTAAATAATTACTTATACTACTACAGAGCTGGTCCAAAGATTCCAAAAGGTCATGCTAGAGTATTTTGGGGTTTGGACGAAACGGATTATACCGGAGTTGCAGTAGTTGGCTTGGGGAAATCAAATCTTGGTATCAATGTATTAGAAGAAATTCACGAAGGAAAAGAAAGCGTACGTGCAGCTGCAGCAGGTATGATTTGAATGATACATAAGGCTTAGCAATTTGTTTTACATCGACCAATATATTGTGTTATTAAATACTTTTAATCCTTCCATGCTTATGATATTGTATTGTGTATTTTACAAATTTAATATTTGAAGTGATGATTATTAAAGTTATTATTTTCTCTAGCTGGCTGTCGTGCATTGAATGCTCTTGAAATTAAAGATATAAAATTAGAGCCATTAGGAGATGCAGAAGCAGCAGCAGAAGGAGCTGGTCTTTGTACATGGTATTATCAAGGATTAAGAAGTAAACAGAAACGTGAGACATTACCACAAGTTTCTCTTTATGGTGAAGAAGGCCAGTAAGTGTATCAACTTAATAAAACTAATCTTTTAAATTACATGAGATAACAGAAATTGACAACATTCGTAAATATTCAGGGAAGAATGGCAGAGAGGGATTATTAAAGCTACAGCACAGAATTGGGCACGGCAACTTGCTGATACACCAGCTAATTTAATGACTCCTACAATATTTGCAAAAGAAGTTTCATCGACTCTAGCTGAATTAGGAATCGATGTGAAGGTTCATGATAAAGAATGGGCAGAGCAAAAAAAAATGGGATCTTTCTTGAGCGTATCACGTGGTAGTTGTGAACCACCTAAATTTCTTGAAATTAGTTACAAAGGTGCTGATAATGAACCTCCAATAGCATTCGTTGGCAAAGGTGTTACTTTTGATGCTGGTGGAATTAGCATAAAGGTAAGTATTTTAAGAGTTATAAAAATGAAGGGAATACTTAAAAATGATATTTCGTAGCCTTCTTCCGACATGGATGAAATGCGCGCGGATATGAGCGGAGCAGCATGCGTAGCAGCATCTATAAAGGCAGCTGCAGAGCTTAAATTGAAAGTAAACATTATTGGCTTAGTTCCACTTACGGAAAATTTACCATCCGGATCGGCAACAAAGCCTGGAGATCTTGTGATTGCTATGAATGGGAAAAGTATTATAGTAGATAATACTGATGCAGAAGGGAGACTTATACTTGCCGATGCTCTTTGTTATGCTCATGAATTTAAGCCAAAGTAATTTTAATATTTACCTTGCTTCGGTATTATTTGTACTTATAGAAGATATTCTAATGAGGTATATACATTTTTTTTTTATTATAGATTCATTTTGGATATTGCAACGTTAACCGGAGCCATGAGAATCACACTAGCTGGTGCAGCCACAGGTGTATTTAGTAATAATGCTGAATTATTTGAAACTTTGAAGAAAGCTGGTACAGATTCTGGCGATCGAGTGTGGAGATTTCCACTTTGGCAATGCTACACAGACGAAGTAACAAGTAAGAAAGTTTTTTGGCATTTGAACATTTCGAAAGTATAAATACATAAAAGAGAACTGAATACTTTACGTCATTATTAATGCTTTCCAGAAAAAGTTAAAGCAGCAGATGTGAACAATGTTGCAAAGTGCAAAGGTGGAGGATCTTGCACCGCTGCCGCTTTCTTACGTGAATTCGCAGGAAATGATGTTCCATGGATGCATTTAGATATTGCAGGAGTGATGGGCCCTGGAAACGATGAGTTACCATACATACCATCAGGAATGACGGGACGTCCAACGCGTACCCTTATTCAGTTTTTACAATTACTTTCTTGCGCTTGCTAATTTAATGTGCAATTGCAAGATTAATCCTTTTTATATATTATATATGCGTGCATATACATACATAAAAGATATAATATAAAAACGATCAATATGATATGTACATTTGAATGAAACTAAGTAAGGCCTATTAACATATAAAATTGACAATCACAATTTTATATCTCATTGTTGGTGATTGGATACCTATGAGATTTGTATTTATATCATTCTAAAAGTCGAATGCATTTAGTACAATTATACATTTGTGGTAATATTGCATATTTAATTCCTCTTTTATTTGAAATAGTATTTTTTGTTAGAAACTATTATAAACAGATCTTAAAATAAAATTGTACACTATTTTTAATAGATCTCTCGGCCGAATTTCGGAGTTTTTGAGGAAACTTTTAAAACAATGTAATATAGTTATGTGCATAATCAAGCAATAGCTTCCTGTCCATAGTAACATAACCAGTAGAATCATGTGTACAATACATAGTAATTATAATAAAAACAAATGCGTTTACCATTTGCGTTACATACATACATACATATACGTAAATTTTCATTCTTAAAGGCTAAAGTTTTTTTTTTATTAGTTAAATAGCTAATAACAATAGCAAAATAAAGAGAATAAACCGATACATAATTAATTTACGTTTCACCCCATCGCATTTTTATAACTGCCATTATGTACAATATGTGTCAATTTTATACTCAATTAAAAATTCTTTGTGATTTATTCTTTCTTTTTTTATAGAAACATCACATTGAATTTTTTTAATTCATTATGGTTTTGAAGATCAATATAAACTGATATGATAATATAATCGTAGACTTTATACTTAATGTAGAACAAGTACATAGAATAATCTTTGTATGTTGATAATTTTAATTCTTAATGAAGCAATAAAACTAACATTGTTAAAATATGTTATTTCTTCATTGATACCCTGATATTTATAAATTATTAATTCTATAAATATGTACATAAGTAACTTCACACAATATTCTAGACCCGTACCATAAGCTGCAATTGACAAAGGATCTCTAGGTTAACAAAAGTAACTTTAATCCTTTTTGAAATTGAAGACATAAAGGAAAAGATGGAGTAACGAAACCCTTTGATAAAAATTAATTGTTATAAATATTTTCATGTACACGATGGTGGAGGCTGCTGCTGTTGTGAGGGAAGGGGCGCTGCCGCAACAGCTGCGACTACGGCAGCAGCAGCATAGGACGAAGGGTCCGATGGATCGAGAAGAGACGGCGGTGGTGGTAAACTTCCTCCTCCACCTCGTCCTCTTCCTCGTCCTCTTCCTCGAGCCCGGCCCCGGCCCCTTCCCCTTCCGCGTCAACTCCGCCTTTCAGGCATCCCTATGTTGCTCGTTGTTTTTTCTAGGAAGGCTAATGGACCTTGAAGTGCACTACTTCCAACACCACCAACAGGAAAACCAGTGGGTCTACCACTGGTTACTCCTACTCCGCCTTGAGCCATAAACATGCCTTGTTGTCCGACTGAAACACCAACTCCTTGAAGACTTGACGCAGGTGGAGGACCTGTTCCTTGTTGCACCTGCAAATCCATATGAAGCGATGCATGAACAAAAGTTTCATTCATTTTACTTGACAAACTATAATTGAATACTTTGTATTAAACTTATTTGAAAAGTTTTATCGCAGATATTACATGGTAATGTAAAAATAATATTATTGCAAGTATATTATTTTTTTATATAAGAAATTATTTCTTTCATACTCAATGTATTCTTTTCCTTAACTTTTTACCTTGAATTTTTCTACATGCATGCATATGCATAAACAAAAAAGTATATAGATCAAGTTCAAGACAGGTTTTCATTATAGTTACAAACTTATAGGATTATGTAGGAATGATAATATATATAGGCAAGGAAAATGAAAGAAAGCACAATATTTTGCACGAACAGAGATTTATTCTGCAAACTTCTACTTGCATGTAAAGACAACATAGGATGTATATGTATATATATATATATCAGTTTGCAATCACAATAATTTTAGTAGGTGGATGCAAATCTTTCTTTTTAATTTTATACTACACCAACTATCTAGGTACAAAATTCTTTTTATATTCATACATAATGTATTTTAAAGCATTTGCAGCAGGAACTTTACATATAACTTTATGCTACTCCGTTCAATAAACTTTAAACTTATTTTTATAACCATTGAAATTTCACGATTTTGTAAATGCATAATGCATACATATTTACATGCAAGGACTAATTTCTTACAAACAGAGAAGTCTTATACGTCTACAAAATATTGTAAATCATATATATATATATACACACATATATATATAAATACAACGACAATGACAAAGGAAATGTACTATCCATGAGATAAAAAGTGTAAAAAAATAGGAGTTCATTTGTATGTATTGTCACCTATATCAGAATACGTGGAGTGGCACGAGTTTTTTTTTCTTGATTCTAGAGATGATATCTCTATGTACAATCTTGTACATCTATATGTACAATCATTTTTAGGACATATTCAAAGCTTATTAAGTCTGTTAATATTAAATAGCCATACCCTATACATATATATATATATCTTACATTTTATTATTGCCTTTATCAGTTTTATTATGTTACTTTTGGCTAAACATTTGTACATATTTTTATATTAGTTGTTTGGCACCATTTTACAACAGTGATACTTTCTTTATATAGAGTTTATATTTTTATATTTCTATATCGCAGTTAATTATAAAAGCACTTTAAATCTTTTGCATTATATATTACATTTCTATAAATAGGAATTGTGTAAGGCACTGATTACATACAACAATAATATAAATTTTTTGTTCTACATTAGGACCATTCTATATAGTGTCCTATGCAGCCTGTACATTAAAATAAACAAAATAGATTTTAATATTCTGATGAGTATTCCAATCAAAATAATTTACTTAATAGCTATTTTTTTTTTATACATATGCACTTTTCTACATACACGTACACATGCATAATCTCGACATATATACTTTTGTTCACATGTGCACCTGTTTATATTCCAATCATAATAAATGATATAAAAACTTAATTCAAGGTAATAAATATGCTGTTGTAGTAAAAATGAAAATGCTACATTGAGTACAGTATCTTATAATAAAAATGAAATTGTAAAATGAATTTTTACCATTGATATTTTTAAAAAATTGTCTAATTAAATTGATGTTCAATTAGTATACAGTTATATATACTTTTATATAGTGTACCATAATTAGTACAGTGCATTCTCGATTATCCACATGTATCAATGCAAAAGCAAAATAATACGAAATAAAATGATAATATTTATTATCTTCTTTATTTTTATATCATTAACAAATTTTTCTTCTAAGAGCACCAATAAACTGTATACATAACTATTAGTTGTTAAGTCATTGCTTTGATAATAATACTTTATGTCAAATGATTATGCTACACATTTAATTATTTACTGTTTCACATTTGATAAACAATAGTACTCTATATTTTTATTTTGTTTTTACATTACTATGTACATATGTATATGTATATATTTATTTTAAATTGTCTGCTTTTTAATTATTTGTATACTCTTCTCCTGTCATTAAGCTGGATAATCGAGAGTATACTGCACTTGCCAGAAATTCAAATGTAAATGTTACGTTTACTAATGTAATTGAGCAATCTTTTTAAAGTATATAATTTTGTCTATCTGCTAGAAAATAGGGTTTATGATTTTAGTTTTAACGGTATTACTTAAGTACCTGTTGTTGGTGAAGTTGCTGTTGTTGCATTTGATGTTGCTGCAGATGTTGTAATTGCTGCTGCTGCTGTTGTAATTGTTGTTGATGTTGTAATAACTGCTGCTGTTGCTGTATAGTAGATCCTCCACTTCCATTTCCAGTTTGTTGGTTCTGACCACCTTGATTCCCATTTGGTAGTCCTACGAATTACATAAATAGTCATATATAAAATTAAATAAACTGTGAAAGATTATTTACCATTTGGTGCAGGTCCTTGTGCAGGAGATTTAGCCCATCCTTGCAAATCTGCTAATAAGTTTTGCCAAACTGCAATTTTGTCATAATGTCTTTTAATTAAATCTTCTTTTCGTGCTAATTCCAGCTTTAGGTCAGTAATGTCTTCTTTTACTACCAATTCTGGTTTTAATGCAGATAGTAAAAATCTTTTTTGCAGAAAAAAAGCTTCCATTTGTCTGGCCAAATCTATAAATCTCAAAGTAACTTGCTCTACTTCGCAACGAGCTTCTTCTTTGTCTACCGTTAAACCACCACTTATACCAATTCCACTGTTATTTGATCCTTCATCTTTTGTTAATATATTTAAACATTGCTGTAAGTTAAGAATAAGTTAATAGAAAATACTATTGTAATTGATTTATGGAACAAAAATTTAAGTAAATATTCATATAAGTAAACATCTATTAATTTTTTTTAATGATGTAATAAAAAATGAATTGCCACCAGTATGTCAATGAATTACCTGAAATGCTTCTTCAAACTCATCGACGAGATTACCATTACCATTGGTTGATGTTGCCATTTTAATTGCTATACATACGTGACAACTTCTATATAACGTTTAAAAATTAAATATAACCTAGAATGTTTGTAATTAGAAAATAAGAAATTTGAATAATAATTTATAAAATAATTCTAGTATAATATAAACATAAAATTACATTTATAATAATCATAACGTAATCAAAAGTGACTGTTAACATTTGTAGTTACAGCAACATTGCTCAGGCATCATTAGGTACTCAAGTTAGACACACATTTTGCAAAATGTGAATGTGGCTACAAGCGCAATCAGCAGAGAGCGCAAGTGGTACCGACGCTAGCGCACATTTATGAGCATGTATTAGAGAACTATAGTAAAAAACGTGTTACGATATTTTATGATAATTTTAAATTTTACTTATTATACAACAATAGCGGTCACTAAAAATCAGAAATTTTGCTAAAGTATTTAAAAAAAAAGTATCAGTTAATTTTGTATAATTATAATCGATTCCTGAAAGTTAAAAATTCTACTTATTTATGTACCGATATTATCCATTACATTATGACCCAAAATATTTCCATACTTTTTATATATAAATTTAATTAAACTTATTCATATAAACTGTTTGCAAAATGTTGATACTTTAAAATATTTACAAGTACTTAAATGTGCCAATCATAATTCAAAACTATTGCGCAAGCGTAAAATTTCTTTTAGTCTAAATTCACGGCCTACGTCTATATTCACGGCTTCAGGTTTGGCTTTAGCCTGCTGGCTTGCCATTTTGTGACGCCTCGGAAGCGATTTCAGGTAAACAGTTTTCGCTGTTGTTTGCCTACGGAGAGACAAGAAATATGTCGAAGCGTAGGATTGACGTTGTTGATCCCTATGTCAAGCGAAAAGCGTAAGTGTACAAATGTTTATTCAGTTTTTAAAGTAAAAAACGTTAATGGTGGATTCTGCCATGTGCATTGTTACTCGTTTTTTGGAAATCACCGTGCTATGTGCATATGTGCTTTAACAATTCTAGACTACATTTGTATCTGGGTGAAAAATGATTGTTTATATCAAAAAGGACAGAAGAAAATAAATTTTACTTTAAAATTTGAAAATGCAAGAGAAGAATATTCTATGTCGTCGATTGTTTGCTCTTCTCATTAGTAGTGGTTCTCAACCAAGTTTACTGCACGTTACCGCGAACAACGATGAGTTAGTGTATTAATTATAAAATCGGAAAAAATATTACTGGCAATCATAATAGATTGTAATGTGTCATACGCCATGATATCATGAGTACAATTCACATGCATGATTATTTCAAGTCATCATTTATGTGCATGGAGTATAAAAAAGTCATGATTTTTGTTTTTTTAGAACTGAATCAACATCTAATAACACACCTGCAGCTCCTACTGCCCCAAAGAATCAAGTACAAGTTAATCCGTATAATGGACTCCCTTATACGCCACGCTATCATGAACTTTATAAAAAAAGACTCACATTACCTGTGTTTGAATATCGTGCTGATTTTATGAGGCTTTTAGCAAATCATCAGTGTATAGTGCTCGTAGGAGAAACAGGATCAGGAAAAACTACACAGATACCACAATGGTGCGTCGAATATTCCAGATCGATAGGAAGAAAGAGTGTTGCATGTACTCAACCGAGACGTGTAGCTGCAATGTCTGTCGCACAGAGAGTTTCAGAGGAAATGGATGTTGCTTTAGGTAATGTTTTTTTAAATATTATTTAACAGTATAATTTCATACATTCCATTATTCGGGTATTGATTTCTATGTTTTGATGTCTAATATTTACTAATATTTATCTTAAATAGGTCAAGAAGTAGGATATAGTATCCGTTTTGAAGATTGCAGTTGTCCAAAAACTATATTGAAGTATATGACAGATGGTATGCTTCTTCGAGAAGGCATGTCTGATCCTATGCTTGATGCCTATCAAGTAATTTTACTTGATGAAGCTCATGAAAGAACTTTAGCTACTGATTTACTCATGGGTGTTTTAAAAGAAGTTATAAGGCAAAGGCCAGATTTAAAGCTTGTAATTATGAGTGCAACGTTAGATGCTGGAAAGTTTCAACAGTATTTTGATAACGCACCACTCATGAATGTACCTGGTAGGACACATCCGGTTGAAATTTTTTATACACCAGAACCAGAACGGGATTATTTGGAAGCTGCCATCAGAACAGTTATTCAAATACATGTGTGTGAAGATGCAGCTGGAGACTTACTTTTATTTTTAACTGGACAAGAAGAGATAGAAGAAGCATGTAAAAGGATCAAAAGAGAGATGGATAACCTAGGTCCAGAAGTTGGTGAATTGAAATGTATTCCTTTATATTCAACATTGCCTCCAAATCTTCAGCAAAGGATTTTCGAACCTGCTCCTCCAAAGAAACCTAATGGTGCTATTGGTCGAAAAGTTGTAGTGTCAACCAATATAGCAGAGACATCATTAACAATAGATGGTGTTGTTTTTGTGATAGATCCTGGTTTTGCCAAACAGAAGGTAAATTTGAATTACTTGTTATTTTCATTTGTTGCTTATTTAGATACATTGATTGACCAATCATGTGTTTCAACAGGTTTACAATCCTAGAATTCGTGTCGAATCACTTCTTGTATCTCCAATTAGTAAAGCTTCTGCACAACAAAGAGCTGGACGAGCAGGTCGTACACGTCCAGGAAAATGTTTTAGGCTGTATACAGAAAAAGCTTATAAAAATGAAATGTTGGATAATACCTATCCTGAGATTCTGCGATCAAATCTTGGTAGCGTTGTGCTGCAATTGAAGAAATTGGGTATTGACGATCTGGTATGTTATATAACATTGGAATATTTTAACGAAAAGTAATAATATAGCAAGAACTTAATATACTTTCATGATTATCATGACAGGTACATTTTGATTTTATGGATCCACCAGCACCTGAAACTTTAATGAGAGCACTGGAGCTTCTTAATTATTTAGCAGCTCTTGACGATGATGGAAATTTAACAGATCTTGGAGCTGTAATGGCAGAATTTCCTTTGGATCCACAATTAGCAAAGATGTTAATTGCTTCTTGTAATCATAATTGTAGTCATGAGATACTCAGCATTACTGCAATGCTTTCAGGTAAAGTTTTGTAATAATTGTAAATATATTAATATTATTATTTAATAGTTAGAAAGAAAATTATGTATAAACAAAATTTACAAATTACGCGATTGTTAATTACAAGTAAGTGCTAACAAAATTAGTTTAGATATAGTTAAATGATATCAATAAAAAGAATTAAAATCAAAGTCATGGTAAGGTAGCATGGTAGTGTATTGATGAATGACATTGTATTAGTCCCACAGTGTTTTGTGAGGCCAAATGAATCGAAGAAGGCAGCAGATGATGCAAAAATGAGATTTGCGCACATAGATGGTGACCACTTGACGTTACTTAATGTCTATCATGCTTTCAAACAGAGTAAGTGAACATTTATCCTATTTCTTTTCGATAAATTTGTAATAATTACTTGTCTAATTGGTGATTTTAAATTAAAAAAAATATATATCTTGTTTCTTAAAACATTAGATTTGGAAGATCCACAATGGTGTTATGATAATTTTGTTAATTACCGATCCTTGAAAAGTGGAGATAATGTCAGACAACAATTAAGTAGAATAATGGATAGGTTTGCTTTGAGACGCACTTCTACTGACTTCACATCAAAAGATTATTACATAAATATCAGGAAAGCACTTGTAAATGGTTTCTTTATGCAGGTATTTATGCATTGATATTAATATCATTGTATATATTAATGATAGTTATTGTTATATATCTATTTATTTATTTTTTTAACTAGGTAGCTCATTTGGAAAGAACAGGTCATTATTTGACAATCAAGGATAATCAAATGGTACAGTTACATCCAAGCACTTGTTTGGACCACAAACCAGAATGGGTGATTTATAATGAATTTGTACTCACAACCAAAAATTATATTAGAACAGTTACTGATATTAAACGTAAGTGTATATTTACATAGAATGTGTAAAACATGATTTATTTTAAATCGAATAATGCTTATAACAGATAAAATTTGTATTTTTAGCTGAGTGGTTATTGAAGATAGCACCACAATATTATGATCTACAGAATTTCCCTCAGTGTGAAGCAAAAAGACAATTAGAAGTTATTCAAGCAAAATTGGATTCAAAACAATATCAAGAAGGATTCTAACCTCTATACATGTTAGATGTATTTGAATATCACATCAATGGCTGAAAATTTTCAGTCTAATAACTGCTAATACAGAGAAGGACATGTAATTCATTGAAATATCAAAATCTGAATATGTCACATAACTGATTAAGAGATGTGACTTAAGAGTACAGTTCCTTACTCTTCAATCTTATCTTATAATGTGATGAGAGCAAAGGAATCCAACAAATTGGTGACTTCGTAAAAATGCAGAAGCTTGGATGCTATTACATTCAAAAAAATATCCGCAGCTTAAAATAAGAGATGGAGAGTAATAATCTATTGGCGTGGATCGCAACTAAGATGCAATTGAATGATAAATGATTATTTATGTACATTTAATAAAATCTAGTGGTTAAGTGATTTTACCAGTAGAATTTGTTGGAAGACATTTATACATTTCAAATGTCACGCTAGGCAAAATAGATTAATTTTTGTATTAAATGTTAAAGAAGGACACCAAACAGGATACATAAAATGTCTGTTACTTACGTAATTAAAAAATCATTTTTGTAGCCTGTAGTCAGAGAATTTCTATCTTGTCTTTGTCTCACTTTTTACCTACGATATATGTAGAATTCGCATATTGATTCGTCGTAACGTATCAGTCCCTTCCCTTTTCTCATATAATGTATTTATTTAATTTTTCTATGTTGAGACATGGTTGCTGTATTATGCATAAGAACTTGTTTATCTCGTGCACAGCTACGCTCCTATGGTTTAGTTTGAAAATATGTTACAGGGTTATGGACAACGTTACTCTAAAAGCAGTGAGACATTTATAGAAACTATAATAAATGTGATAGATACATTAAAAAGGGGGACCCAACTTGAAATTGCAAGTTATTCTACATAAAGAATGAGAGGAGAGACATTTATAATTCAGTATAAAAGTTAGGTCTGATTAAATCAAATTGTTCTAATTTATGAATATTAGTATAATAAACATTACAAATTGCTGTTATTTTGTAAAAAAATAATTTTCAATATAAAGATTCATGAATTATAAAATTTAAGTTTCTTCATACATGACAAATATCTTAATATTAATAATTAATGAAAGTTATCAATATTTTTAATTGATCATAGTGGATGAAAAGTAAGTTTGAGTTTGAATGTTTCTGATTGTAATTATTATAAGATCAGTTGATTCAATGAAGATAAAAAGGCTTCATTTCATATCATAGATTATAAGTAATTGACAAGTGCTTTCTTAATACAATCTTAATTTCCCAAATTAGAATGTAAGATCATATGAGTTCAATTTGTTTAATCAATGAAGTAAAAGCATGCCATATGTAATGATTTTTTAAAAATTTAACATAGCTGAATGATGAAAGTTATGCGATTGCATTCATAGAGCATTATGCTGTACAATATAAAATAATATTGTAACAATGTAATACATCATAAAATGTGTTCACTTTAATTTATAATATGAACATTGATTTGGATCATAACATCGAGAGAATAAAATTAAGGTCTCACTGTTAGCAATATTTGTCCCATTACATTGCAGTAATTATTTTACATTTTTTAATAAATGATAACAGTATTGAAGACTTAATAAGAGATATTACAGGAGCCGCCTTTATTCTCACAAGTGCTGTTTCATTATAATGTATCACTTCATTCCAATAAAATAACACAATTACACATTTGGCTTTTGTTTAATTCTTGTAAATGTTTATTTCAAATAAGCAAAATATTGTAATTAGTACATTGATTGGCTGACGGAAATAAGAGCACATTTCGAAAATTAATGTAGTATGTTTATAATCATGCGATAACGTGAATACATTATTTCGAAATTTTATGTATGATGTGCTGTGAAGGATGAGAACCACTGTAAAAGCACGAGAATCGTAGTATTTCATCATTCAGTACACTCTTGTTGAAACTTTCTGGAAATCATGGCTTCGATCACGATACCGGTAGCAATGAAATTATCTCGTTTCGCTACGGATACCGTATATCAAATTAGTAAAAATTCATTGCTCAGGTAAGTATTAAAAATAATGCTTCATAAATATAACCAGTCGAGTTCTATTTGTTTTTTTATAGTCTTTTCAGCGATATTTAAGGTTAACTGTTAGATAATACACGTTTATCAATCGATTATTGTTTGTTACTTTATTTTAATAATTTTATTATACTTTTTTAAAATAAGTAATATGAAATCTATATCTAATGAATAAAATTGCTTTTTATATATAATTAATATCTAGTATGTAATCGTGTGGAAAGCATTACTAATTTCTGTGGTAAGATTGCAGTTAAAATAAATATTTTAAGTAGCCTTTTTCTCATGTTTGCGTTATTTTATTATTAATTTGTCATTTTTTAAATAGGTTTTTCTTATTATTTAAAGACATAAGACTGGTAAAGTAAATCAATGCATGTATCTATAGAAACAAACAATTATTTTAATTATAGGTTTTCTCGACCATCAAGCATTCTTTCTTGGAGAAAACAAGGGTACAGTACAGCAACAGAAGAAAAGAAAACTGAGGGAGAAGCACAAGCACCATTACAAGAATCAACAGCAATTGAAAAAAAGTTGAAAGGAGAAATAGAACTTCTTAACAAAGAGATAGCAGAACTTAAGGAAACAAAACATATATTGGAAGATAAATATAAGAGAGCGTTAGCTGACGGAGAGAATCTTAGAGTTCGGTTAACCAAGCAAATAGAGGATGCCAAGCGTTTTGGTATTCAAGGTTTCTGTAAAGATCTTATAGATGTGGCGGATGTGTTAGGAAAAGCTACTGAAAGTGTGCCTAAGAGTGAACTAACAGATAAGAACCCACATTTAAAAACACTCTATGAAGGCCTGATAATGACTGAGGCACAATTACATAAAGTAATGTATAATTATTAAGTACAATATGTTATAGCATTAGTTTCACAAGGTACATAAAGATAGTAATAATAATGTTTTGATTTTGAATGTTAATAGGTTTTCAAGAAACATGGCCTAGTGTCTCTAAATCCTATCAATGAGAAATTTGATCCAAATCAGCATGAAGCATTATTTCAACAGGTAAACAATTTTCTAGTGATATTGATGTTTCAATCTTTTGCATTCTAAAGACGTTCTTATTCGTGCTTTGGTTTAAGGCAGTAACTTGAGTGGGGATTGAGAGACAACAATAACAATTACCATGTATTATATAAATTTGCCAAAAGTTAAAGAAACGACCATCTATTATGTTATTTAAAATATGTTAATAATAATTATTTAATAATTATTTTAAAACACTTCATTGAGTTTCAAATTCCCCATAACAAGAAAGCTTCAAATCACTAGTTCTAAGAACAGCTTGGCTTGCAAAGAGTTATAATTTTCTATCAAAGAAACAAAAAAAAATAGTTTGTTGTATCATTTTTAGGAAGTAGAAGGAAAGAAGCCAGGAACAATTGTAGTTGTATCAAAGGTAGGATACAAACTACATGAACGGATAGTTAGACCAGCATTAGTTGGTGTTGCAAAAGGATAAAGTTTATATACTTAAAATAAATTCCATAATAACAAATTACATAAATATAATGATTTGTTAAGTGATGTAAAATAAAATGTATAACATTACAGTAATTTAAGTTAGAAGACACCTGACATTTACACAACAAGCAAAGTCAATGTTACTAAAAATAAGTAGAGTTTATGAAAACTGATAAACTATATTTTTTATTTATTAACAGATTGTTATGCACCATATGTAATGTTTTGTTATTATTACAGCATTTAAAAGTAGTAGATAAAATGTAATCTACCTTGATATTACTGTTTAGTACAAATGACTTAATTGATTTATTTATAAAAACATGTTCACCTGTATATATTTATCTTTTTATCATTCCTTTTACATATATTTCATTTTTCATTGTTTATTCCATATTATGTTATTCATATATCAACGAAAGTTGATTTTAAATTCAAACTATATTTCTAAACTACCACTACTTAATTTTCAATTATATGTGAAGTTATAAATGAACAAAATGCTTTTATTAATATAGGAAGGACAAAAATATCATGATGAGAACCCAATCTTATGATATTGTAAATTCATTGTTTATTGACTTTATTTTTATTGCAAAAATAACACGTATCAAATAATAATAAAAAATTATATAAAGATAATATGTATACGAAATTATAAAGACATTATAAATCCTATTTAAGTAATGAAAATGAAGTCGACACATTATTATAATATATAATGACTAATATCACAGATAATATAATACAAAAGAAGTTATTTAGCATCTTTCAAATACTTTGTATAAATTGGGTAAACTGGCTATTTGCAATATAGTTGAGTCATGAGCAAAATGTTTTGGAGGCAAGAGACTTTCTCTGATTGCTGGGTATAAAACATGTTCTGTAATATATTTCCAGTCATGTGTGTTATGAATAGAATTTATTTCACTGAAGTATCTTGCTGTTTCTCTGCAAATAGTTTGAAAACATGGCTGTTCAGCAGTCCAATCAACCTCTGTTGATAGGCGTAAGATATATAATGGTAAAGCTCCCTCAAATGGAAAGTACTTATCTGAAAATAAATGTGTTATTTTCGTATAATATATTGTAATAATTAATAACATTTCATTGTTACCTAGTAATACTGGTAATGATTTTAAATTTCCTTTTTTGTCTATGACTATAGAAAAATATTCTTTCATCATATCTGCCTTTTCTAACAATAATTCTTTCACACTTTTAGCTAGTTCTTCTTTTGGTCCATCTTCTTCTGTCCATCCTGCTTCCTCAGTTTCTAACCCCAGCATAGCTAGGTCATATAAAGATAGTGAATCCTAAAAATAAATGCGAAGTATAAATTATTTTAAATATAAAGGTACCATATTTGTAAAAAATTTAAGTCTAACTTACAGAGAATTTTATAACGCCATAATTAGCAAAGTCATATAACATAATTTCATAGAAAAGTTCTTCGCTATAACGTATAAAATGTTAGATTTTATTCTTAATCATATATACTATACAGAAGAACAATTTATTTTATAAAATAACTCACGCTAATTTTTTTGTGTTGCATATATATAAATTAACACCACTTTGTATTAATGCAGATATTTCATCAATACATCCAACAAATACTAAATTTGCTAAAACTTCTCTTAATCCTTGATGACAATTATCCTCTACTTCTTTTCGTAATTTTAATACACTAGTTAATTTTATTTCTCTTCTGAAGCTATTTATAGAATAAGATTTGAATTCTTGTGTTAACTGCTTATCTTCTTCAGCAGCAATATCTGGTTCAGATGTACTGGTATCATTATTTGTATTAAATGGTTTGTCACATTTTTCGTTTTTGTCATCACTATTTCCTTTTCTTGAATCAGTAACTAATTTTATTTCTGATAACTCTTCTTTTATATTTCTAATATCTTTATTACCAAAACATTGATATACTCTTTCACGTGCTTTTCTTCCAACTGAATCATTACATTTGTCTATTTCATTTTGGTCCTCATTGCATGAATCATCTGACTCGGAGTCTGACATAAATAAAGTATCTTCGCGAACATTTAATTTGTTATTATCAGTAGATATAACATTCTTTGATGTCGATGCAATTGCTTCTGATGATGTAGACTGTATTGATGGTTTATCAATGGCATTTAATTGTGCAGATTCGTTATTTTGCATATGTTTTTTACATAATTCACTTTCTTGCTTTAGTATGTCATGCTTATTTTGCACATTATCTTTCTCTGTATCTACAGAATTAACATCTATGGTAATATTGTTGTCAGTATTTTTTGACTTTTCTAAGTCAGTTGTTTGCTCAGAATTATCACTTCTGGCCATTTTCATAGCAGTATGTATAGTGAAATTAAATCGATCAAGCTTTTGATCACAAGAATCGGTTCTAATCAAATCTCTTTGATATACTTTTTTTAGCTTTTCTGAATTATTCTTATCAAATTCAGGTAAAACTTCTTTTAAAGTTTCTTTAGTGAGATCCACTTTTGGCAAACGTGCTTGTAAATAAAAAGTTCTTGAAGCACTATCACCAGCTAACTTTTCATCCAAACTGAATTTTATTTTTTCGATTATAGAGTCTTCATGAAGAAATTTAACTTCGTGTTTTGTCGGGTGTATATTAACATCCACGTTGTTTGGATTAATTTCCAAAGATATATAACAAAATGGATGAGTTTTTTTTGGAAGATATATTGCATATATCTCTTCTAACATTTTCTTAATTGCTGCAGCAAATAATATTTATATTCATAGGGTAAAAATTTGATGTATACATATATGGTAATATTATGTTCTTAATGTACTTACAAGTAGATTCTACAAGACGATTATTGATAAATAATAAAAATGTCATTCGTTTACTCGTGTAATTTGGGTTTGTTATTAATGCATGCATTTTGAATTGATAACTTTCATCTTGAAGTTCAATCTCTAATAATTCTCTTGCCACTGGATTACCATACAATACTCTTATATTATTTATTTTAGTTGAATTATATGTCGTTCGAACCTGATAGTAAGAGAATATATTTAAATACTTATAAGATGTAAGTACGATTTAAAATACTTTAATGTTTCAGTAATTTAGAATGATTATTTCACCTGCGGTGTTTTCTCTCCATGTTTTTTTAATATAAATCCAACTTTTGGATTATGTATAGCATATTTCATGACAACATCTGTAATTTTAGCGAACTCTTCGGATACACTAGTCAATGCCTTTCGTCGAGTAGCAACATTGTAAAATAAATTTTCAATAGTTATTGTTGTACCTTGATTACCGGCGCATGGTTTTGGTGGTTCTTTTAATTTACTATCCACGTATGTTGCTCTAAAAGAGTTAAAATATTATTACAATTACTTTTCCTTTGAATTTATACTAATAATTCAAATAGAATACCTATATGCGCATTTCTCATCAGATGTTTTTGTTGTAATAGTAAGAAGGGCAATATGACTGATACTTGCTAAGGCTTCTCCACGAAATCCAAATGTTGATATCTCCTTCAGATCTTCGAAATGTTGTAATTTGCTAGTAGTAAATCTTTCGCATACGATGTCCATGTCATCTTTTCTAATCCCCGTGCCATTATCTTGAATCTGTTAGATAAAGCGAATAATACATGACTGTTAATACCATTTTGATATACTTGATAAATATAAATACCTGTAATAATTTCATTCCTCCTTCCTTCGCTGTTATTTGTATGTTTGTAGCTTTAGCATCCAGGCTAGAATATAAGAATGAGTATAATTATAATAAAGATTTAAGCAAATTTATTCTATTAATAAAAAGATATTACCTATTTTCTATTAATTCCTTTAATGCATTCGCTGGTCTTTGAATGATTTCACCAGCAGCTATTCTATTTATTACAACTTCATCCAATTTCTTAATTTTCGTAGGTAAGCTCATCGTCGTAGATAATAAATAATATAATCTTAATTAATGAAACTGAAAACTACATTAATGCACATTACGAACAAACGTTACGAAGGTTATACTTAGACGAACCGGCTAGAAACTTAGAACTGAAAATTCCCGCCAAATGCATTTAGACGATGCGACCATACGATGGACCGTACACGGAATGATGCTAATAAGTGTTATATTTTTCAAACGCCAATCACAAAATATAGATGGAAAATTTGCTTTGCTCATTGGTTATTTTTTTTTAAATTGGATACGAAGTAAACAATGAGAATTATTTACTTTTAAATCATTATTTTCGAAGTATATTTTATGTTAAAGAACTTTCACGAATTTAGATAAATTTGTTTTTTCCCGAGTTATATTTAGATACACACGGTCATTGATTAAGAAGTATTGCGATTAGTGTTTACATAGATAATTTACATATACTTATTATATATAATATATTCCGTATGATATTGTATTTAACAATTTGCTGATATTAGATGATTCCCTATTTACAGTACTCTAAAAGTTATCCAATTCGATACATACATAGATTTGACAATCTAATAGTTTCATAGCTCAAATTTTATACGTGCATTACATTTATTTTTATAATACAAAATTATACACATATTGCTTCATTCTATCTTTTATTATGTCTAATCTTGAATTACGTAGAGCTTTCGTTTGATGTCATACTAGAAACGTCACGAACGTTCATACGCGTAAAACGTACGAGCATCGTCGAGACGTATCGATCTTCAAGAACGCTTTGTTTACTTGAATCGAATGAGTTTCTGCGAAGCATTTAAGGAAAATATAAGGAACTACATTTTTCAATAGAAAAATTCTCGAATCTAACTCTAACCGAGTAAATCGATAAAACAAGAGATTGTTAGAGAAAAGTCGATATTTATATTAAAAGAAACATTTGGCGCAGTAATAAAAACGTTTTTCGCAGTACTAATTATAGCTGCGAATGATCTACGATGTAATGCGTTCCAGTACTTTCTTGAATTTCGTCTTTCTCTCTCACTCTCACTCTCTCTCTCTCTCTCTCTCTCTCTCTCTCTCTATTTCAAATACAAACGAAATTACGAGATACACACGCATACGTACATATCCACGTTTTCCCCATCACGGCGACGCGTAGAGCCTTTCCACCAATGGCAAGCCACGAAACGGTGGAGGGTCCGTCGGGATTGGTCATTCGAAGAAACTTCTCGAAGCGGGCGATTCGGTCTTATTAAAACACCTCGCGCAGAGAACGCACAGAAGTGTTGCAGTCACGAACGACGACGAACGTTGGTGTCTACACATTTTGCGATAATTCGCTGATTACCATTGTGCTTTGTTATCGATAAAGAGGAAAGCGAAATGTGAGTACGACTTCGTCGCTTTTGTTTTTCTGATTGTTTGCTTTAAGCATCGAAAAAGCAATTTTATATTGGAACGAATAAAAAAAAAA
>JAIFRP010004408.1:1252113-1264613 GCA_032403825.1 Odynerus spinipes
GCGCTCGTCCTCTCTTGCCCCCTACTCCTTCACCGCCTCTTCTTCTTCTCTTCGCCTCTTTCTTCTTGCCCTCCTCCGCTTCCTTTCCTTTCTTTTCCTGTGCTCTTCCTTGCCCGTCCTAAATCTCTGCTTCGTCGACTTCTTTAATCCTCCAATTCTTCCTCTTCCTCGAATCTCAAACCTTCCTCGACGATTCTTTCTCGCGTCTTCTTCGCCGTAACCCGGCTTCCTCCTGAGCGAACAATTCCAACGTAACGCAAGCGCTTCCGCGCTGCTCCAGCAGCGAGTACACTCTGGCCGGAGAGAAACCGCTCGAAACTGCTGGTTACGTCTCCTCCCGCATCGCAACCCCACCGACACGGCCCTTGCCTCCCATTTAACGCCGCCCGCCGGCTGCAGCTGCGCGATCTGCTCGCTCGCTGCTCTCTGTTGCGCTTCGCCCGCGTTCTCTACTCGGCACGCTTCGCCGAAGGGCGGAGACGCCGGACGATAGATGATCGATCAGCCGCGGAGAAAGTGCCCGAGTGGACTTTTGCCAGTATCGTCTTCTTCTGGCCCGATTTATTTCGTCCTTTTTTCTTTTTTTTTATCCGGATCCACGCCTTCGTTTTTTAGACATTACGGACGCGTGTACACGCGTAGATTCGAGACGTTCCACTTTGCGTTCACGGCTTCTACGAGTTTTCGTGCGTGAAAAATGTAGTAGCCAAATTCGTCGGTCTCGCTCGTGAAATTTCGTGTAGGCCGCGTTACGAAATCGTTTCCCTTACCTTCACCCAATTCGCGGGCTCTTCGGGTGTCTTTTTATTACTCTAATCGGATGAAAACGTCGTTGACTGAAAGTTTTCTCCGTTAACCCAAATGACGTCTTTCTCTACCTCTCTCCTTACTCTTTCCCCCCTCCTTCTCGACGCGATAGCACAATTTCATGTGTCGAGGTGCCTGCAGGCTTGTCATACGTTCGAATGTGATCTTTAATTTGTGTATGTAAGCTGTAATGTGATGTGTAATTTTTCTTACACATTTTCAGCATGCGTTTGTAATATTTAATCTTTTTTTTTTTAAATTGTAAACAACAAATGACTATAAGCGTTATGTAAAAAAGTCGTTTATTCGTATGTTTCTGTAGTAAACAATATCACAAATTCTATTCGCCTTTATTGGACTGTTTAACTGGATGATAGTACCGCCGTGCTGCCTTGTATACGATACAGTAACGTGAGTATTATACAAATATATAAAATATATGTACGTATCTACGAAGTTACTACGAACTTTTTATTCTCGACAATCGTTTGTTATCGTTCGCTTTAATCATAGACGAACCTCGTCTCCTTCGATCAAAGCCTCCGTACCTGCTGCGTGCAACGAACTGGCCTGTATATTCACTAATAAATAAAATAAAAGTTGATTTAATTAGAAAGTAGCAGTTATGGACTTGAATTTGTATTAAAGATACACGTGTACTTAATACATTTGTATTTTAATTTGTGCAGTTTATAGGTAAAACCGCAGGGAGTATTTTATGCAAACATTATCACGAAAAGTGTCGACACGTTGTATTTTTTATTGACATAAAATTTTCAATTTTGATTAATAGATTAATATGTTTTTACTTAATTAAAGATATATCAATTACACGTGTATTTAGAACACATAAAATAGAGATCTTTATTTATAAAGGTTTGTAAAAAATATAAATATGAAAATGAAGAAAAGTACCTGGAATCGTTCCTTGCTTTCGTCGTTTATGAACGATCGTGTATCCAACCACAGCTGCGATTATTATGATTACGATCGTGATGCCTATGAGAGACTCGGTCACACCAGTGGATCTTTTCAATGCGTTGTGCTGTGGTCTCCTGTAGCACGGCAATTCTTGAAACGTACAAAACCTGATTACTTTTACATTTTTACTCCGTGCAGTGTGATACTGATTGCCAACAGTTAACTACACGATACCTGTGCTAAGGAAGCAACCGACGGTTGGTATTGTGAGCGATTCGTCCGATTGTATGGCGACGCACAATGTCTCATTGTCGAGAGAGTCGGAACACTGATAACAAAGTGGTGCATTGTCGTAGCTTTCCATCAGTGTGCTGTTCGTCTCATTTATGACTGTAACCCTGTTAAACGATGCACGTTATCGTTGTGACTTACTTATACCTACTGATGCGTATTGGGTATATTGGAAAATACTCAAGTATTTTCTAGCTTTTCGTTATATTCCATTTATTATCTTCTAGGAATATTGTAAGAAAGGGGCAAACATTCGTAGATAGAGAAATTGATTTCGGAGGAAATGGAACAAAAATTGCAGGAAATTCGATTGTCTTTTAATAAGATGATTCACTTGTATTTGTAGCTAAGTAATTTTAATCTATTAAGCCTATTTAAAAAAAGATGTCTATTACCTATTTTAAAAAAATAGACATTTATGAGAAGAGATAGAAAAGTTTACTATATTATCGTACGTACGCAACTCTACGAAATTGTCGTCGCTAATCGTCATCGCGTTAAATCGCGTTGATCGATAATTGCTTTCTGAAAATTGTTGAGTATTCGAGTATAGATTAGACGCTTCGTTATTTGGATAAATCGTTCAGGTAATAAACTTGGTAGTGAAAAATTTGGATGAATGTCTGAAAAAAAATATTTATTCTTTTGCAATACTCACGATGAGAGGAGGAGAGTCGAGTTGAGAGTCGTTTTGTAGACACAGACGCGGGCTTCGTCGCAATCCCAACCGGTCCATCCGAAAAAACAAAGACAGGATTTCCATTCGTCCAGGCAAATACCGTGACCACTGCAATTGCGAGAACACGCCGAGAAGCAGGCAGAAATATTATCGGTTCTCCTTTCTAGAAAGCCTTCGTTACAATGACAAGTGTTCGGACCGACGCAGGTTCCGTTTATGCAAGAACTCTCGCAAATCGGCTCGCAAAATGTTTCGTTTCGAAGGACGAAACCTTCGTCGCAGGTGCAAACGTTAGGCTCGATGCAAGTGCCTTGGATGCAAGAAGGATTACAAATTGTTACGCATCGACCAGTCTTGTCGCGTTCGTAACCCATGTCGCAGGTACAAATATTCGGAGCCGTGCACGTACCATGTTCGCAATCGGGTTCGCAAATCGGTAGACAAACGATCCCATCGTCTCTCGTTGTCTCATTGCTATAGCCCTCGTTGCACACACAGCTATTCGGTGTGGCACAATAGCCATTTGGGCCGCAGTTTTTATAGCAGATTGCTTGGCAGTAATTAATGTATTTTTCGTCCTTTGCATTAAACATCGTCGCCATGACATATCCTGTTTCGCAGAAGCAAGTATTAGGAAAACTGCATGTTCCGTTTCCACAATCTTTTGCGCATATAGGTACACAGGTGGTGTTTTTTGAATCCAAAACCTATTGTGAAAATCGAGATTATCAATTAGATTCATGTTTTTATATCTCGAGACGAAGATAAGACATATGATAATGAAGTGATTAACGTTAAATCCTAATAAACTGATTGGGAATATATTAAATATGGTTAAATTATAAAGAAAGATTTAAAAAAATTTAATATCACACTAACGTCATTCGTCCTGTCATTTTCATGGACGAATCGATATCCTGTCAAGCAGGTGCAACGATCTGGTGCGGTGCATTCGGCGTTAGGACCGCAGGGAGAGGTGCAAACAGGTATACATCTATCCAGTATGAATAAGCGTTGATATAAAATGAATCCTTCGTCGCACTTGCAAGTGTTTGGCCTGATACAGGTTCCATCGATACAGCCACTTTCGCAAATCGGTACACAGGTATACATGGAATTGTCCAAAAATCCGTAACCGGCGTAGCAGGCACAAGTCTCAGGTAACACACAGAAACCCCCCACGCATTCCTGGCTGCAGATCGGTTGGCAGGCGACTTCGTCGTTGTTTCGCTTGTGTCCTTCCTTGCACGTGCAGACATTATGAGCTGTACACTCGCTTTCGAGGGGACAATCTATTTCGCATGTCGGCTTGCAAACGAAATAATCAATTTCGTCAGGCTCGTAACCATCCTCGCAGGTGCAGACGTTCGGAAGAGTGCATCTACCGTTGACGCAGTTTGGATTGCAAATTGGCTCGCAATTGCCAGTTTCGATGGATTTCTCGTATTTGTCGGGACAGATGCAGGTATGGGGTGTGAAACAAAAGCCCCCTTTAAGGTCACAGCCAAGTTCGCAAATAGGGCGACAAGTGTAACCATCGGAGTCTAGCCAGTAATCCGGAAAGCAGTTGCAAACTTCGGGCTGGACGCAATCACCACTTAAGCAGCCGTTCGAACAAATCGGCCTGCAAATGTTTTTCTCTTCCGTTGACTTTTCGTATCCTGGATGGCACACGCAAATATCCGGTGCGACGCACATTCCATTGTTGCAGTCCGGAGAACAAATCGGCGTGCATCTATTCGATATCTCTTCGTATCTAACGCAACACGTTTGATTTATATGGTGGGTCACGTGATACTGAAAGCGAAAGTTTGGTTATCATCCTAGCTTTCTTCTTCTTCTTTTTTGTTTCTTCTTAAATGGAAGTAGATAAACGATGAAAACAAGAGACACTACTTACTTCCGTTTTGTAGTTAATTCGGCTTCTTACCATCTTGTAGAATTTCAGTATAGGGTGCGAATCCAAGTATGTTTCGATATAGGGGACGGTGTACGGTGTCAGCTCCCTATTGTTTAAAGCAATAAAACTCAATTGAGAAATTAAAATGAGAAACACTGGTAATCGATTACGCGGGATATTAACATTGAAGTATTTTATGATCGAATTTTACTAGCAAACAAGATTTCAAGACGAGCGTTACTTACGAAAAGGTTGTTTGGCAAATTGAGTCATCTTTCGGGCTATCTTCCCAAGGTAAGAGTGCTGAAGTTTTGGGGAATCCGATCGTTAAGTATACAATGATGTACAAGAATACGATGTTAAATTTCATGTTGATGTTTCGTACCACGGCGAAGCCACGTTTGTCTCTATTTCGGGAGAGACTACATTCGACGAATAAATTTTCTGTGTATCGCTCGTTTTATCTCGCTCCCTTCCTTCGTAAAACTGTCCAGTGTTATCCGACTGGGACAGGATGCTCCTCGTTATCATCTCTGGTAAATTCCTCACGACAAACGGTAGGAAATAGATCGACGGACCGCGGGCTATCTTTGACTTTATCCTTTGTACTTCGTCGTTACTTAACGAAGTTTTAATCGCTTTTGTCGTATTAGATGTCTTCACGTTCCAACGACGTTTGCAAGAATGATAAACATTCGGTAGATTAAAGGATCGAATTAGGCACGATTTATGTTATTTATTTGAATAATTTTATAATTTGTTAGTTATTACGATGTTAGAAGAACAACATATTTGGGATAATAATATATTTCAAGTGAGTTGAGATGCTTTAGGCTCCAGTGTTTCTCAAGTACAGCTCCGTGGACCGGTACCAGTGTGCAAAAGCATCTCGACGTATCGCTGATGATACAGCGATAGTTTTTATAAATTAGTGTTATCTTCGGAAAGCAAATTTTGTCTACTAATTGGTACCTTCGGTGATTTACCTACAACGAAGAATCGTAGTAGTGTTCATTGATACATCAAGCTGGCATAAAAAAAATATTAAGGATAAAGAATTAGCCTTACTAGTCCGTATTCCACGTAATTAAGATTGTTTACCTATGACCACTGTTTTTTTCTGCTTTGTAAACTTAAAACAAGCAACAGCGATCGAAATGATCATAATTATAACAGCTACTCCTCCGACAGCGATGCTAACTTTCAAAACCTCCGTCGCTGGGCTATACGTCGCGTAACACATCGAATCTTGAAAAGAAAATCAATGTATTAATTGAAAAAACTTCGCACCAGTCTTTAACCTATTCGAGACCGGCTTCTAACCGGACGACAATCCCTAAGGATCGACATGTTTTCCACCGAGTCGACCGATAGTGACCATGTCGGCCTTTTTTATTTAATATTTCGTATTTATAGCAATACTGACTAATAAGATGAATTTATTCATATGACGCACAGAGAGTGTCACCGGTTAGATAGACGTCGCATGACACATACGATACGTCACTGGTCTCGAATGTGTTAAGCGGATTTTATTTTTTGCGTGGTGTACTTGTTTCGACGAAACATATGGCCGAGTCATTGCGTTCCCCAATGTCGTCGTATTGGAACTTGTAACAAATCGTCTGATTATTGACTTCGTTCAAGCATCGTTGGCAGGACGGGTTCGCCGCACTTGCGAGTAACATCCAATAATTTGGTTCACTCTCGATCGATAATCTGCAAGCGAGTAATGATAAATATTAAATCTCGATTCGAGATTTGTGCCGTGTAAAAAACAGTATACTAATAAAAATCAAGAGCAGATCTCACGTTTCGTATGCTTCGTTTTCTTCTAAGACGACGACGACGCAAACTGTCGGCACTTCGCAAGTCGTTCCGCTCCATCCGAAGTAGCAACTGCAATTGCCTTGGTTGTCTATGCAGTCACCTTTCTCGTTACACGCATCTTTGCAAGCGTTAACGCAAATCGAATCGCTGTCGTTGCCATTCTTCACAAAACCAGTATGACAACGACAGTCGCCCGGTGCCACGCAATCACCGTTATCGCAATTGCTCTCGCAATATGGTACGCAAGTTAAACTTCTGTTCGAGAGTACGTAACCTTCGTCGCAGCTGCAAACGTCCGGCTCTGTGCAGGTACCGTGACCGCAGTCGATCGTGCAATGGGGCGTACACGAACCGTTCTCGTTGTTAACGTGACCGAAGTCGCAGGTGCAGGTGTTCGGTGACGAGCAGGTACCGTTGTTGCACGAGAATTCACAGATCGGTTCGCAAATCGTAGATTCGTTGTCTTCGACGGAACGATAGCCTTCTTTGCAAATACATAGTCCTGGCCTGTCGCAGATCTTATTCGATGGACAAGCAGGTTGGCAGATCGGTTCGCACATAGACGAATTATTCTGATTTACTACCATATTGTAACCTTCATCGCAAGTGCATACGTCCGGTGCCGTGCACCTGCTGTAGGACCAGCACGGTAATTCACAGACCGGTTTACAAACATTTACTTCTGACTCTACGTAGCCTGACTTGCAACTGCATACACCGGGCGAACTGCAAAATCCATTTACACATTCTTGTTCGCAAATTGGCTCGCAGTTTTCACCATTTCTTAAGGATAATTCGTACCCTTCGTCGCAGGTACATACGTTGAGTGCTGTGCAGCTGCTATGCGACCAACAAGAAGGCTCGCAAATGGGTTTACAAATGTTGGGTTCTGTTGCGTTGAACTTTTCGTATCCTGAATCGCAACTGCACTCACCGGGTGCACTGCAAAATCCGTTAATGCATTCTTGCACGCAAATTGGCTCGCAAGTGTCCATACCGCCATAATATGTTGCAGTTGAGTGGTATCCCTCGTCACAGGTGCATTCATGGGGTGCTGTACAAGTGCTGTGCAACCCACACAAAGATCCGCAGATCGGTTCGCAAACATTAGCTTTGTCGGATCGTTGATATCCTGGCCAGCAGGAACACTGTCCAAGTGCAAGGCAAAATCCATTAACGCACTCGTTTTCGCAAATCGGTTTGCATACTGACATATAGTCAAAGTAAATAATTCCCTAGAAAGAAAAGAAGAAGCTGTAAGCGCATTTCTCCGGAATTTATAATATTTAGATAATTCGCCTTACGTCATTTTTATCAATCAGTGTGTACCCTTCGTGGCAGGTGCAGACATTAGGTGCAGTACACTCTCCGTTAGGTTCGCATAGGATATCACAACGAGGCTTACAAACGTGCAAGCTCGTTTCGTCACCCTTTACCTCGAATCCTTCGTGACACTCGCAAACGTCAGGTTGTGCGCAAAAGCCATTGATACACGCTTTCGGGCAAATAGGTTCGCATATATTCGTCGAGTCGTTGAGAAATCCGTAACCCTCGTGGCACATGCATGTTTCGGGTGCGATACAGGTACCCATATGACACGATTTGCTACAGACCGGCTTGCAACTGCCACTAGGACTCAAAGAATAACCTTCGTCGCAGGTGCAAACACCGGGTGCCGTACAAGTACCACCTATGCACGTGTCGCAGACCGGCTTGCATAGGAATCTATCGTAAAGATCGAACGAGTAACCCTCATCGCAAGTACAGGTATCGGGTGCCGTGCATCTCCCGTTAATACACGTTGCTTCGCATACTGGTGTGCAAGTATCGTAGCTGATTCTGTTGTAGCCATCGCGACAACTGCAGGTATCTGGTGCCGTGCAAACCTCACTTTTCCGATCGCAAGTTGGTTGGCAAATCGGCTCGCAGGTAAATCCGTCCGACTTCAGCCAATAGCCTGGGTTGCAGGTACAAACATCAGGACCCGTGCAGCGACCATTCTTGCAGGAATGCTGGCAATAAGCCACGCACTGTGGACCTCCATCATATCCATAGAATGTTTTTTTGTACCCAGCATGACAATCACAAACGTCAGGACTAATACAATCACCATTATTACCGCAATCGGGGTAACAAATTGGTACACATTCGTCGTTCTGTTTTTCATACAGGGGACAGCATTTTTCTTCGGTGCGCCAGGCTGTGTGATACTAGAAGAGTGTGTGTGTGTTTTTTTAAAAATGTTTATTCGATTTCTTAGATAAAGCTTTATCGAAATTTTCTCCTACCTCGATTTTGTAGTTCCATCGATACTTCGTTTTATAGAAAATACCCCAGGTTCGTTCCTTATAAGTTTCAATGTACGGGACGCTCCTCGTTTCTGTGTAACTATAACGGAAGTATCACGGGGATGTGATGTTATCTGAAATGTGCCAATAAGCGTTTCTTTTACCTGACCAATTTGCTGCAATATCCCTGCGATTCATCACGCACAGCTTCTACGGAATATTCGATTCGCGCGAGAAAGATATGAAGAAGAATCAGAGCTAACGACTTCATGTTCTTCCTCGAATTTCTTTTTAGGCACGACCGCAGGGAGTACCTTATTTGTTTATTGCCTTTTAAAGAGAATCGTATGAAAGGATGTCGGAAACTGGCAGGATGTAGGTATTTATACCTCCTGGTTTTTCCTCTCTTCTGCTAGCACCGCCTCCTACTATCGGTGACGAGCAGGATGCACTCGGTAGTCGTTATCACGGTTATTTTAAACTATCCTGGGAATTGTTCACGTATACGCTGCGATCTCTTTTCAACAGAAATCGAAGAGATATTTGAAACTCGATCACGATAGGGCTCACGAGTGTGCTTGTTCGGAAATCTGGGCGTGCATGTAGCGTAGGTAAAGTCGTTTGCACTGGGATCAAAGGGTAGACAATTAACTTAGTTGTGATATTAAACTCTCGGTATTAATTTCTTCGAACGTAGTAGACTCTGCTCGGTAGAATCGTTTCAGCGGAAGTAAACGTGTAATTTCGTAAGCCGAGCTTAGTTTCAAATTAATAGTGCTTCGAATACTTACCGATAGGTAGGTCAAGGTTTTCGATGCAGAGAGAAGGAAGGGTTTGCGTATACGTGTGAGAATCATTAGGGTTATTTTTTGTAAAACCGATTATTCTTTGATGCACCGTTTCTCATTTTCACCGAGATATAATATGCATAGTTCCCGAGTTCTAATATAGCGGGTGTCTTAACTAACTGGAATCAACTGAATATTTGCTTTGTTTAACATTGTATGAAAAGAATTTTTCAGGTCAAAATTGCACTATCTCAAGGAGTAAACGTAACGGTGGAAAGAATGTTTTCTCAAGATCACTCTATTGGCGCTTACCTTAAAAATTTTCGAAAAAACTACATTTGTTACAAATATAATTAATATTTCTCCTTAATTGTAAGGGAACCTGCCCCGATACGACGATGATACCTGAGTATAAGGGATAAGAAAAGAAACTCTTCAAAGTAATTTATCTCTCGAATACATAATATATCCAATAATCCAACTACATAATCCTATTTCATAGCACTTTTCGGTTCCGCTCGTAAAATTCACTCGACGCTCTAATATTGTGGCACGCATCTTTGTCTGCCCTTGACACTGCGGTCTTTCGTGTAACCAGGATTGCATATGCAGAAATTCGGTGCTGTACAGACGCCATTAGGGCAGCCACCGTGGCAAACCGGCATGCATCGCGTGCGTGTGGGATCTTGAAGGTCGAATGTGTAACCGTGTTTGCATGTGCATTGGTTACGGCCGGTACAGTCACCATTCATGCAGGGTAGATCGCAGACTGCACCGTATAAGTTATCGGCCGGTCGCTGGTCAGGTCGACCGTATGGTGCTTCATCCGGACGCCCGTAGGGTGGCTGATCCGTACGCCCGTAGGATGGCTGATCCGTACGCCCGTAGGACGGCTGATCTGGACGCCCATAGAGTGGCTGCTCCGTGCGCCCGTAGGACGGCTGATCTGGACGCCCATAGAGTGGCTGCTCCGTGCGCCCGTAGGGTGACTGATCAGGTCGCACGTACGGTGGCTGATCCGTACGCCCGTAGGGTGACTGATCAGGTCGCACGTACGGTGGCTGATCCGATCGTTGATCCGGTACGCATCGACCCGTGTCCGGTTCTGACTTAAATCCTGCGTCGCATTGGCAACGATTGTGGCCGACGCAAACGCCGTGTTGACCGCAACCGTATCTACATTGCTGCGCGGGATCCGGCACGCATCTACCGTTATCGGCACGCATGTAGCCTTGGACGCAGTTGCAAATACCCGGTGAAATGCACTCTCCACCGTTACACCCACCTTCGCAGTGGGGTACGCAAGATTCTCGCTCGTTCGGTGGGTTCACGTATCTGGAATGATGCAAATTAAGTTTGAGCTTATTTTATGATATAACATTACAGCATATATATGTATGCACGTAATTGATATGATTAAACGTATAACTATACATCGGCCATTGGTAATGTCTCTACTCATTGTATTGACACACGCAATAAAGCTCATGACAAGTAAAAATTAATTTTAATCATTTCAATCAGTTGCATTTGTTTGAAAAACTTACCCATTGTAACAAGTACAAATGCCAGGTGCGGTACACTCGCCATGAGGGCAACCACCCTCGCAGACAGGTACGCATTCCTGCTGATCGTTCAGCACGTATCCGGGTTTGCATCTGCAAACGTGTGGCGCGATGCAGTCACCGTTTCTGCAGCCGCCGGGACAGATCGGCCTGCACTCGCCGTTTACCTCGTCGTAACCCAATTTGCAGGTACAAACGTTCGGCGAGAAACAGTAAGCATCCTTTTGACACGGCTGCGTGCAAACGGGCATGCATACTCCGTTTTCCGGGAACCAACCGGGCTGGCAGGTGCACTGATTTGGACCGGTACATTCGCCACCGTAACAACCTTGCTCGCAATGGAACTCACACTTGCCACTCGTCAGGTTACGTTTGTAACCCTCGCAGCAGTCCAAGATCGTGATAAATCCGTGATTTTGGCCCTGGTGTTAAGGAGAATAAAGAGTTAACTTACATTTTTGAATTTTTGAATTCTGTTGTTGCTTTTTGTACTGGTTGTTGGTGCTTTATAAATCAAATTCGCATATTTTATTTTTAACGCTCCTATGTATTTTGAGCATGCGACACAAAATGATTTAATATGTTCGCGACATAAAAATTATAATTTGTAGAATATAAATACATAAAAATGTAGAAAAGTTTGATATTCGATTTAAAATATACAGAACGTAATTTATTAATATGCATTACTTGGAATCTAATGTCAAAAGTAATGCGATTTGCCAACCACCGTATTGTACGAAGATTACCTGTATCTCATATTCAGAAGATACTCACATAGCCCTGATTATCCTGTGGCACGGGGATCGTATTGTAAGGAACTCCACCGGTCGCATTTTGCGCTAGTGCATGCTCGTATCTAAACATAAATAGTGTTTTTTAAATGCGTGTAGCGTAAATATTCTCGCGGTCAGAGGTCGCGTAACGCTCTCTCGATGATAACTTGAGTAAGAAATGTGGGAGGGCGTGTACATACGCGGGACAACCTTGATCTCAATTCGTATCTTTTGTGCGTCATTTATATGTAAAAATTTGATTTAATTTTATATATTATCGTTTACTCGATTTTGCCGTCGTGCAGAATCTGACGATATATATTATTATATCTATATATGTTACATAACTATTATCAAAGATATGTTTATATGATATATAAGAAATACATTTTTAATTAACAATCATTGTAATATTTTTATTTAAGAAGAGACAATTTCACTTTACAATTATATCCTACTCTCTTTTCAAATAAAATATAAAACATTTGAAACATTTACTTTCGGTATTCTTGTTGTCTTGTGTTAATAAAAATGTAAAGTATTTTACGAATTACGAATCTTCTACTTACGGAACCGTCTTGTAACACAGCGCACTATTGTTGTGCCCACCGTACTGATTAGCGCTCGTTGGGTAACGAGGACGATGGCCACCCTT
>JAIFRP010004408.1:1271096-1283766 GCA_032403825.1 Odynerus spinipes
TATATTATGAATATTTATACATCATTAATTCAAGATTGAATTTTTACGATTTTTATCAAAATCTGTTTCTGTCGGTAAAGAAGTTAAATGTATTAAGTATCCACATAAATAAATGTAATATATTGAAATGTATTTAAACGTTTAATGTATTTAAATGTATTTCACCTTCGTGCGAGCACGGGCGTTAAGGAAAATGTACTGCGGGTAGTCACGATAGGGTATGCCGTTGACTTTTCTTGAAACGGCGATGGCTACGTTTAACCCTGCCCGGTCCTATGTCGAGTGTGACTCGACATCGCGTTTCGAAAGGAACAGTAGTTATTCCGAGAATATTTTTCGCAGTATTATAACTGGATATACTTTGTATATAATAAATACAGATTAGATACCGCAGATCGGGTGAAATGAAACTTCGAGAACGTCCCGAACCGCAAAGGGTTAAGGACGATGATGTACAAAGGTGAAAAACTTCCGATTATCGCGTTTCGCATGCGAGCGTGCGTGCTTCGAATCAACATTTATCCTTCTTCTCTTCTCTTTTCACCTTCTTATTTTTTCAATTCGCTTTGGCAATCCTCGCAATTCGGGAAGGTCGGTACGTTTCGTCGAGCGTGAAATTTATCCGCTCTATCGCGACGCGGGTTTTACCGTTCGCACTTATGTACATATATTCACCGTGTCGGTTCGTTCTCGTTCGAGCATCGGTGGAAAATATGAAGGAATTTCAAATGCGCGTGGGCGAGCACGCGTAGCGATTTCTTTTCCACGCTAGTGGACGACTCTGTTTTTTTTTCTTCTTCTATAGATTTTCTCGCACGATAACGGACAAAAATGTGTCTTAGATTTCTAAATTTTAGATCGCTCTAATTCTTACTATCGCTTCGTAAATAAACGAGCTTCTGGCGTGGTGACGTCGCAACGCTCGTGTTCGAGTAGTAGGTAGTACCTAAGTTGTTCGTTTTCTCGCGAACTACTTTCATCGAAGGAAGGCAGCTACGGCGGGTTATGCAGATTTCGTTGATGATTATTCGACGTTAATTCGAAGCTTAGTAGGTTACCTCAGGAACATTGAATCCAATCTAACCGCGTAGGTATTCGCGAGTCCTGCCTCGGACTATCGTGTTTCTAACGCTGCCTCGTTACTCAAGATCGACAAATTTGCTTCTCGCAATCTCATCCCTCTTGCACGCTACACCAATTTAACCATTTGATTCCGTTACCATGTTTATCATAAGTGCTTTCGAGCAAACCTTAATATACAAGGTGTTCCGTCTTAATAAACGCGCATAATTATCGTTGAAATTATTATCGAGACTGAGAACCTTTCTTGGAGTAATTAAAATGTCGAAGTTAGGTGAAGTTGGTACCGTAATTTTAAAATTTGAAAAAATCGATGATTGTGCTATCTTGTGCTGGATTCGTGCTTTTTTTGTGCCGCAAATAAAAATTTTGAAATAAAGTTTGAAGAAAAATCACAATGTAGAAGCTGTACGGAATTTTGTTGATCCTTTTGTTAAATTCCTATTTGAAATATCCTTTGGATATAAGTAATAGCACTTTTAGAGATATTCGTATAAACTAGTTGTAGGCTATAACCGTTTTCTAAGATGAAGATCTATTTATTACTATTAGATCGAAATACGTAACCGCAAAGTACCGATCTCGGAATCAATTCTTACTAGAAATATCTGCTTTCCAATTCGCGTCCAGAAAGACGTCCAATTTGAGTGTTACCAAACGTTAAAGTGGATCGTTCTGTTGTGCAAGACGCCCTCGGGCCTCGATTAGTAAAACGATGATTCTACGAGTCTCCTCTTTTTTCTTTCTTCTCCAATAAAGCGACGAGAGCGTGTAAGAGTTTAGTATAGAGATAGAGGGGGGGGGAGAGACATTTGCATCTTTTCTTTCGCGTAGAGCCGCGTAATTACAAGCCGTGGAAAAGGAAGTACGAAGGCTCACGGAGAGGATCGATGTCTGCCACGGGCAGAGATGTTGGTGGGAGATGAATGAACGGTGCTTTTAAAGAGATGGAACGAGTCTTGGAAACGTAATTTCTGTGTACCTCGATAAGAGAGGAAAATAATAGAGGGAAAACGATTATTAACTCTCTTAATGCGGAGCTACGACATTGGGATATTTTTTAATTACTATCTTGCGCGTTACGACGATACAAATGCATAGTTGGGTACTCGGGAAGAAAATTGTATGGATGTCGTGAAAAAAGGCCGTATTCCCAGCGTACATTGTCCTATTGATAAGTTTCGATTGGAAAATGTTATTTTTCTTATGTAACTATCTGGTATTCTTCAAAAAAACCGATATATCGGGCACGTAGCATTGCGATAGTTAAATCTGATACGTATTCGAGAGGAAGTAATTACGTTCCATTGTTTCTTCACACCGCTTCCTTTCTTCGCTCGCTTATTTAATTAACGGAACATGAAAAAAGTTAATGGAGGCCCGTTAAAATTCCATTCGACGATTAAGTACGCGTTCATTTTTTCTCTCTCGCATGTTTTTAGCCTATCAACGATCGCGACAAGGATGATCGATTTTTTGAAATTGAAATCGAATTCGATGCTGAAACTAAAATCGTACGATCGTGTCGATGTACAACTGTATCTGTATATAAAGTCGAGACTCACCTTTCGAACAATCCACTCCTTGGTAACCGGGATTACAGCGACATTTGTTGGGTGAAACACAAACACCCCTGAGGCAATTCTCGCAAAAAGGCACGCAGCTCGCGTTGCTGTCGTTTTTGTCGCGAATTTCCAGTGGTTTGTAGCCCTCGCAGCACTCCTTCACCTTCCTGGTCTTGACTTCCGACTGCGAAAGAATTCCATTCATTCGACCGTCGACTGTCTATCGTGGAACTTGGATTTTCTCTAAATCGATCGTAAATTTTGCCTCCCCCTCACTCTATCTTGATCTTTTTCTTTACTTAATATTTTTAGCAATGTATTTTAGTATATTTTTTATATATATTATCATTTATTTATATAATTATCGAATCGTTATAATTTATAATATACTCATATTTCTAATGCATCCAATTTCAATAAAGTAACTTGCAAAAACGTATTAGCCAAGGCTGTTACCGAAGAAAAAATCCCAAATATTCAGGAATGAACGGGAATAAAAGTGAAAAGAAGAAAGGGAAAGAGAGATAGAGAGTGAAACAGAAGGAGCTCGCGTATCCGCATAACGGTTTCGTTCGTAATCCGTCTTAAGTGGATATCGTTGGAGAAGGCCGCCGCGCCGTAGACGTTCATAAATTACATGTCGAAGACTACAGCTACTACGTTCGCTTCAATCCTTGTCTTCTTACGCTCGATCGTAATTTCATTTCGCTACTACTACGTCCACGCATGTTAAATATTATTAAACGGTCAAGGAAAGAAATTCCTCATTTTGCATAATATTTCGAAAATTTCATAGCGTTCATACTTTCTTTGACTTTTAATCTGACGCTATTTTTTATTACTATTATTATTTTAAGTCGAGGCGTTAAATCACAGGCAAGTTGCGTTCTAATTTTAAGGAATATTACATAATACTATTTTGTCCTTTCCGAGCAGACGTTTCGATAACACATCGAAGATTAATTAATCGTGTCTATCAAATTTTGATCGGTGCTACTCTTTCCTCGCGTCGATTTTAAAGTGAAAGTAGAGTAACTTGATCTACCCTGTTACGGAACGTATGTGCATATGTACATGCATATATAGATAGGTATATATATGTTTAGACTATTATACGTATACCTGCATGGATATATTCCAAAATATTAAATTATTCGAGCTAACTCGTTCCTTTTGTGTCAAATTTAACAAGCACGATCTACCTAGGTGGAATGCGTTTATTAGCGGAGCAGTCGTATATTTCATTCACATATGAAATTAAAACTAAAGCATCTTGGAAATATCTCAAAAGTCACGAAACATTTAGCTCTTCGTTTTAATATTTTAATATGTTAATCCATTCGAGACCAGCGACGCAGGATCCGTTTAATATTTCGTGCTCACGTTTCAAAATTACTATCGCTTGGAATGTTGTACGAGGGTTGCCTGTATTTTCATTTCTCCTATTTATCTATTATCAAAATCAAATCGCGTTAGTTCATAACGATGCCGGAGGTAGACGTCTCGAACACCTTCGAGTACATGCACCGGGATACTCTTATCTTATCTCGTTGATCAAAACGTCGAGTATAAATCATTAGTTCGATGCATCGACAATGAGATCTAACGATCGCTACGAGTCGACGTTTCTTGACCGGTTAAGAAGAATTTCCGTGAACGACTCGTGTAGCAAAATTGCTCTTCGCGGGACGTCTTATCTTGGCACTGATATTTCTATCGTATAGCTATTATGGTATTATCTTGATCATGTGGCGGTGACTTGATCTCTGTCCCTGAAGCTATGTTGGTTAATGGAATGGAATAGAAAGATTTGATTCTCTTGATCTTTTACTTATTTTTGTGTATATACACGTTTGTATATTTTGTAAATATATTCCTAAGTATATTATTATAGATTTTCTACTAATTGCGTCGAGCAATAAACCATCGTGCCGGGCTGGTAATAAAATAATATATATCTCGAGTTTTTAATTTGTAGCTTTGTAACGACGTCTTCGAACGAGAAACTTCGTTAAGTCGTAATTACGTGATTAAAAGTCCCATCGATTCGAATTATTAAGTCACGAGCGGTAATTGGAGCGGGCTGAATCTAACAAGGATATACCGTAGTTCCTTGTGAATTTTTATATCCGTGCGGCTCGTAAGTAAAAATAGAAAGAAGGAGAAAAAAAGAGGAAAGAGTAAACGGTAAGCGTCGTATCCCGGACAGACAATCTAATTTTCGTCGATTCGATGCGGATTCGAAACTGGCGCGACTGGTCGAATTTCTAAATCCAGAAAACGTTCTCGTCGGCCTAGTTTTACTAGAAAAGGTATAAAAAACAAGAAAACGAAAAAAAAGGAAAGAAAGAAAGAAAGAAAGAAAGAATTGTGTCACCTCGATTACGTTATTCTCCTTACGATCTTGGTCTCTTTTTTTCCCTTCTTTCTCCTCCTTTTCCCTTTTACGATTTCTAGTCACCTTCGTTCTCCGTTTTCTCGTCGAAAGTTCCCGCGCTTTNNNNCCCCGCCGATGGGAAGATTATTAAACATCAGGCGATCTTTTACGCGCGCGCACGCGGAACGCTTACGATCGCTCTTTGTGTTACAAGGACCCCTTGTTCCACGAACGCCGCCTAGGTAATTATCTATCTATCGGTGAACGGTTCCAATCGCGAAGAGACAGGAACTCGCTCGCATAAGAAGCTCACTAGGCGAGCATAGCCATTACGTTATCGATCCGATCCAAGTCGTTCCGTGTCGCGCGTCCACTACGACGACGACTCGATGTAACACCTGTGCTTGAGACTCTGGTTTCATGTAAATAAGACCTTCGCCGATCGCTAGCCACCGGTGAAAGAGCGCGAGCAAGGAACTCGGTGAAATTACTACGCGAGCATGATCGATCGAGCTCCTCGATAGTAAAATACGTTTCGTCCGATGTATTTTCCAATCTGGTTAATCCGTTCGAGTCTTTTCCTCTTTCCATCGTTCCTTTTCTTATTTTACTTCTTTTCGCTGATTTTTATCGGTGTTTCTTCGATGCAACAAGAAATCACTTTGCGACGTTCGATCATTATCGTATTAATCGCCGTGATATAATGGATTCGATAAAATCGTGCGTCACGTTCCGCCGTGACTAGAGAACTTTTTCTCTTTCTTTTTTCCTTCCTTTTTCTTATTTTTCGTTAGATCCGAGATCGCGTTAACGTTAATTGAGTCGAACGGGCTCGATACACCGAACGCACGTTTCGTGTATTAATCTTCGTTCGCATCCAAAGAGGAAAAGTTCTCTGCACCGTTTTATCGTGAAAGTTGCTCGAAAAACGGATCCTCGATGTTCATATGACTCCGGTAAGGTAAGTATCTCGTATGCATGTGTATGTATATATATAGATAGGGACGAGAAACGTAATATATTCGACGTAACTTTCGCGTGCCATTACCTGCGCCGTGATTTCACGTTTAAATTCGCGAAGGAATGCCTCGCACGAATCATGATTTTCCATTTTAGGCTCTGTCCGTCTTCTCTCCTCACTTTTCGTCCCCTTTCTTTATATATTACAATACGCGGGCCGGTTACGAAATTGACGGTGCGCGATGACTGCTTTTTTTCAGGTTCTTCGGATCTTTCACTTCGCCACGGATCTGACCAAATTTCGTGTCTGTATCGAATTACATTCCGTCGAATAATAGCTTTTAACACGTTCCGTGCCGTACCAATTTTATATGACTTGTATGTTAGCTCGTGTGTGTCATCGGTGACGATCGACTGGACGTACGTAAGAAGCGTGGTGGGAGTAAGATTTGTTTATGGTATTATCTAGAATTAACGAATGCAGATATTATCTATTTTCCCAATAAAGTTAAATGGATCTGTACGCTGTCACCGATGATTAATAAAATCTACTTTCTTCGGCCCACGTAACGAGTTCTCCACTCATCCTCTCATTTTTTTTTGTCTACTTAAAAAATTATCATAACTCCAAGCAGTCCTACTTCGTCGTCGAGATAATTTCTACGATAAGAAAGAAAGGTTCAGGACAAACGCGTTCGATGTGTAAAAAAAAATGACCGATCGCGTGGGCGTTCTCTCTGTCCAGGATTATATCGACGGACTGATTTATCTCGGGAATATTTATTTGCTATGTATGCTATGTATGTCTCCTCTCTTTATACAAATCGTCTTTCGAAATTCTAGGAAAGCACGTGGGTTGCTTTGACATTTTACGTTTTTAAAGAGCACACGACTTTTGCTGGATAAATGACAAACATGTAACAAAACTTTTGAAATGGGGAGGAGATTTCGTAACTTTGTGAATACGATGAATCGTAATACGAATCGAAAGTATAGAAAACGGGCACTCAGATTCGTGAAAAATAATATACACGTATGCATTTGGTACCTACTTATTTTTTGGGTGATATCGATGTATCTTTATAAACGTTTTGATAAGGAACAAATTATTAATAGCGACCTATGCAAGTTCACGCCGGGAGGAGAAGATTTCCTTATACGTACAAAGACAAATATGATTGTGTCTTGTTGAATTCTAAAAAATGACAGAAACATTCGTTACCCCATGTCTCTTCCTGAATTTGATTTCGTAACGCTTCTTTCGTTTTTCGTTCTACGAATTCCGTGTCTACAAGGTGCGGCTCCTTTCCTTCCTTTCTTAGTTTCTTTTTATTTGTTTAATTAAACGATCAAAGCGTTCGCTTTCCCCGTAATTAACGCATTCGGCCCGGTTGATCATCCACGCTCGAACGAGCGGGAAGGACGACGCCGATGTTGATCGTAAGAAAGTAAGAGAGAGAGAGGGACAGAGAGAAAGAGAGAGGTAGAGACGGAAAACAGAGAGGAACACGAACATACGTATACAACGGTGCACAAAGAGGAAGCTTTATCGAATACGACGCGAAGGAGAATATCTTAAGGAAATATTTTATAATTCAGCGAGTAGTCGTTAAGTTTTCTCGCACGCTAACTCACATCGATAATTGTTTAATCGAACGACCTCGGTCTAATAGACCATCGAGGGCCGCTCGTTAAGCGTCCGATCGATTTTGTCGTTATATAAGCTCTCGAGGACACCTCTAGTGTATGTACGTACACCAAAACGAGCGGCGCACCGAAGCTTTCTAGGAAATGGAATGTTTGCTCCAGTAACATCGGACTCCGATCCTTTATACGAAAGTAACCGGTGGAATTGCATTACGCTGCCGCTGTAATGAACGGATCGCTTGATTAACGATACGGAGAGAAAGAGAAAGAGAGAGACGGAGAATACGCGTTCGCTCGGACATCGTTTACACTTATTGGTACGCGTAATTTATGATCTTTTCAGACTTTTTCGATCTTTGTCAGATTCTCTGCCGTTTAAAAGCTTCATCGAAGTTTACAATAATGTATAGAGAGAAAGAGAGAGAGAGAGAGAGAGACAGGGAGAATGCGTTCGCTTGGAAAATCATTATATGCGGGTGTAATTTATCATCCTTTCTGATTTTTTTTTCGATCTTTATCAGATTTTCTATAAATAGCTTAGAAACTTTATTCTTCGCTAAAACTATGCATGAAATAGTATTTGAAATAGTTTTTAACGCGCTTGTTAATTAGCATATCACGATTTAACGTAACCTCCTTTGATAATAAAACCTGATAAAAAACTTGGAATAATTTGATAATAATTTTCTTTTATACTTTCGACTAATTTTTAAATATAAAATGAATATACGAAATTTGTCGCTCACCTTTATTCGATATCGTTGTCTCATCTCCGTGTGCGTACGTGGACATCTCGGTGGAACTTGTAGGCACCACGTGAACGTGTTCACGACTACCGGCTGTATGTAGCTTTCCATCGAGGTGATCGTGTAACTGTAACATTCGATCAATTAACCATCAACCACTTCGGCGAGTCCCTTATCGGGACCGGTGTAATACTATGCGAATGGGACAAAGCGTGCACGGAATAGGATATGTAGCTAAAGAGGCCAGTCAAGGTCGGTGTCAAGGTTCCTTCGCGAATCTAACGTAGGTCAAACCGCGTTAACGCGTTTCATGCTAGGATATTTTTTTAAAAGCTTTCTATTCACGACGAGAGTGGTAAGACTATAATAAAAATGAATAAAAACGTGTGATATAATAAATTAGTTTATTATGACGAGTTTATCGATAGTGAATATGAAATTAATTCCGATTGCAAATTTGTCGTGTATGAAAAACGATACACGTGGCAGGAAATGCATTTAAACTCTAATACGTTACTTTTTTGTTTTTTTAAAATTACTTATAGTAAATCTCGGTATAACTCGGTATTCGTGTAACGCGATTTCGTGTAATATAGTTTAAAAATTGCTGTAGGTCTTCGTATAATGCGGTATCTGTTATAACGTAGTTAAGAAATCACTATAATCATCGTATAGCGTGATACTCGTATAACGCGGTACACATATACCATAATACTTGTATAACGCGATTAAAAAATCAAGCCTACCGAGACTGAAAAGAGGGGCCACAAAATCACGTGTTATAGGAGGGCCTACGGTAATTAAATTTTTAAGATGGAACGAACGCGAAATAAACGACCGATACGGCTTTCCCATGCCTTACGATTTAGGCCGCTTTCGTAATCGCCATCACGAATGTTCGAAGATCGGCGTGACGCAATGTAAGAAGATTTATTAGTCATATATAGGTCCTCCTGATTAAACCTACTCACTTTTCGGTCCTGGTGCAGATGTGATCACCGGATAGCGCGTACGACACTTTCATCGTCCAAAGAAGAAGCAACGACGCTCCGAAGGCGTACATTTCCAGCTGATACGACGCTACTTGAAATTCATAACTTTATCGCATTAAATCTCTTTCCGAGAGGGATCCATTAATTTTGTATACGACGACAACGATTCCTGGAATAGAAAATTTTTCTTTAATGACGGATATTCATGACGGATAATAATCTATTAATTTTTTATCGGATTTACCTGAACCGAGGGCTATCGATATAAATTCGAATTTTAATTGTAACCGGCTGAGACATACGACACGCGTTAAATGAGAAGAGATTAGATCATGCTCCATGTGGACCAACGCGTCGAGGAAGCGAAGAACGATATCGGCCGTGTCAGTGGTCTCTAAATACCTACGAGGTATCTCGTTACTATCCGTAACGCGAAACGCGACGAAGGTGTTGCGTTACGTGTGCCGTTCGTTCTTCGACAGGAGAACGAACGACGAAGGAAAAGGAAAGGACGCGTTGAGATTTTCTGTCGTAAGCGAGTCACCCGCGAAACTTTCGATGGATTTCCTGGTGTAATGGTAGAAACAGAAGGACGCGCGAAAGTAGGTACGTTTTTAATTAATACGTATCTTAATTTCTTTATTTCATTTAATCTTTTTTTCTAATACTTATTGCGCACATCTTCCAATTAGTTCAACATTCTTGATAAACAAACAGTTTATCACGCCCGCACCGTACGTTCCACTAACGAGCCCACCAATCGCGTTATTTCAAACGTATTTCACCCTCCTCGCGCTACGAAACGTTCTAAACGAAGCCACGGACAAATCGTCCCGTAGGGAGATCGAATTTAATGATAAGCTACTTTAGATTCGACGCAAAACATATTAAGCGAATCTAACTCGTGTACGTTGCCGCTATTGAGTAGATACGCGTATTGGACGGTAGCGAGACAGGACGCACGTGCGATAAACTAATTTAAAGTTAGTAACCTTCGTTCCTTCGCATGGTGCGAGTTCGGAGGACGCGAGTACGAAGAGGAACGCGTGATTTATCACGCCTGTTATATTAGACTAGTATAGACACCGCTCTGGTACGTACATATGTACGTGTACATACGTACAAACAGATAGAGATTATCGTGGGAATTGAAACGGGGACGCTGTTTAATTTTTCAAACCAACCATCATAGTGCCACCGGAAACACGAGGAGGCAGACGCGGCTAACAATAAGAGGCGCGTCCCTTCGAGGGATCGTTTTCAAAGGGTGTCTTTCGACAGGAAGTACGAACTCGATTCGAGTGGACGGTACTTACGAAGAGAGGACACTAAGCGTTGGCAAGATTTTTTTTTTTTACCGATGAGCGAAGAAGAATTTTAAATGGCACTAAATATTTTTAACGTCGCTAACAATGTTGTACTATTTGGTATTCGGCCGAACGCTACAAGTATTGCCGAATATTCGTTACAATAATAATTACCACCGTTTTAACGATACATCAGTGTCATCGTACATATCAACAAACAATGCAAGTCTCACGATTAACGCAGGATTAATTAGACGAATGTATATGCATGCATGCATTACATATATACAACATACGTGCACGTAGGTCCCCTCGTTATTGACATTTTCCAGCGGCGTGTCAGGTGCACTATCCTCTTACGGAGAGTTTCGAAATCGGTTTTATTGTTCCGCGCAACGACGCGTCCTTAACCTTTTTAATGTCACGATCGATCTCGCTCCACCTTCCGACTCTTTTCTCGCTTAAAAGGCCGTGTCGTTCCTCCCGTCGTCGTTCTCTTTACCCCGACGTACGGATTCGTCCTAATCGGATGAAACGCTCCGAACGTGTTCAACCATGCGAGATAGTAATTCGAGCGTTTTTGTGACTCTACAGCTCGTAGTACGACGGCAGGCGCGTCGGTTATAGAAAAAAAAGAAAGAAAATATGATCTCGGTGACGTTTCGACGCCATAACGAACAGCTGTGCGCCCCGTGAGAATTTCTCCTTTCATTCTCTTTTTTCTTCATTTCCTTTTCACTTTTTTCTTTTCTTCTTTTCATCTTGTATTTTCACTAATCCGTCGAGAGCTACACGCGTAATGAAGAACGCAATCGAGCGCGCGATTCTATACGCCTACGAGCATATAATTCAAACGTTCTGTCGTCTATCCCACGATTACTCCCATCCTTCTTTTTTTTTTTACGCGCGAAATGTGTTTCTGCCGTTTTTCAAGCGGAGCCGGAAAATTAATTAACGGGAATATTGCGTAGCCGTAGTGGGTCGGATTAAAAGATACCACGAATTCGTGTTCGTTAAACTAATTCTGTAGTATTATGGTTTACGTATCTTTTCTTCGTATTTTCATCTGCTTTCTATTCGATTTTTATTTACTTACCATTTTCTTTCTAATCTACTCTTTAACATATAATCCTACATAATTCTGTTAGATACGTTGGCACCACTGACTACATACAGGACAGATAGAGGTACTGTATAATCGGAAATCCACTCACATGTTTAGTTTCTTTTGTTTTTAATATGTACAGCCAATAATTGTTATAAGTATAAATCTCGCATTTAAGTAATTAAGTATACTTACATTCGTCGGTGCACATAGTGTAAGGTAAACCCGAAGGATATCAACCAAAGAAGATAACCATCGTTTGCTCTCGGATCCTTTATCACAACACGCACCACTAATTTTAACTCGTCATCACAGCTATTCGAGTTGAAAGCGTACCGATCGAATATACCTCTCGATTAGGTTCACCGTCTAAATGAGAATGGAAGAAAATTTGGTAAACCCTCCAACGGAATGGGTCGCTTTCGCGGTTCGATTCAGAACTGGCGTTCGCGGCAGGAACGTAACGAGCAATTGGCGTGGTCGACACTCGGAATGCACTTGCGGCACAATGAACTCCGACCCTCCCGCAAACGACAACGATCGAGAGACGAAGAGGACGACGATAAAGACTCGGGGTACCGAGAGAAAAAAGAGAGGGATTTAGGATGACTCGGAGGGGCGATCGGGGCGACCAGAGGAAAGGGACGAAAAGGGAAACGATACTCGAAGCTGCTACGCTCCACGCATCGAGGATATCCTTCGTCGAGATTTTGACTTCGCTCTTGCGAGCAAGAAACGTTTTTTGTTTGTTCCTTTACTTTCTACCTTCGCTCTTGTATCTTTTGATCCGCCCTTCGTGTACACGGTGGGCTAAGATACTCGTCAATATTGACTACGGCAAACACTTTTTGTCGTCATTTTAATTAATCTTTCTTTTAGCGAAGTACACAC
>JAIFRP010004408.1:1283785-1309010 GCA_032403825.1 Odynerus spinipes
ACACCTGTTATACAGGCTGATTTTTATTAAGCGGTGGACGTGTATTTATTATTATGTTTAAAAGTCTCTCCTGCAAGAGTATTTTTTTAGAATTATTAATAATTAACCAGTTGCCACATGTATACCTATAGGAAAATTCTTTAAATTGTATATTCAAAGACTTATCGTTATTTTTATTTAATACGCACAAATGCCTTACGCGAAATACAAGGAAATTCTTTCATAGATACTTTCCCTCTACGATTGCAAAAGGAACACATTTTCCGTCTATAAATATTAATTCAGTGGTACGTAATAGTTGCAGGTTTTCCAACGCACGCGAAATTATAACCCTCGTAGTACGCTAACTCTCGTACGAATGTGAAAATCATTTCATAGGTAGTCTAAAATTCTCTCGTTAAAAGAACTAGTCGTTGAACGCGCGTCGAGGAAAAACGAAGACCTGAAAGGATAGCCGTTCGATCTTAACGATCCAAAGGAGAACGCTCGTACCATCGAATCCTTCTGTTTTATCCGTGTTCGGCTTCCTAAGAAAGTACGTGGTTACGTTTGAAGACCAAAAAAAAGGAAGGGGAGGGAGAAAGAGAGAGAGAGAGAGAGAGAGAGAGAGAGAGAGAGAGAGAGAGAGAGAGAGAAGATAAAATCCGAAGAGACAAGCGAAAGTGAAGTCAGGATCCTCGTCGGTTTGTCGGACACTGTGACTACGAACGGGTAGACTGGTATAATGGGATGATTGGTTAGGGCAATTCCCTCTTGTTCTCGCGGCACGCAATGGACCGGACTCTCGTTGCAACGTTCAACGAGCCATCGGTCGTTTAATCTTATAAGCCACGAATAATGCCTTCATCCTACGTTATAGACTAATTAGTAGTCACGGAAGAGCGATTGGTCGTTCTACGCTCGCATAATCGCTCGGTTATTTTTTGTACGTATTCGGATGTTCGAATTCCGATGAACGGTCGTCACTCGATCCGAATACGTAATTTTGAAAAAAGTAGGCGACCCGAGAATCCTTTTTTGTAGTATTTAAAATATATTTAAGATTAATGTAATTTACCTATGTATCCTTTTTTGCGAAATAAATAATTATTAATTCGTAATAACATATTCTTCTTTATTTTTTTTTAATATCCAATATGTTATAATCCAACGTCCTAAATAAGCATACGCGAAAAGGTTAAAGTAATTTATTTAATTTTTTTTTAAATTTTAATTCTATATTTTACTTTTTGATGCCACTAAAAAGGTGTAGCAATTGATACGAAGTCTTTTTGCTACTACACGATATCGATCTAATAAAATGTATATATCACTTTTAATGTCAAGCAATATTTTCTTATATAATTTATTTTTAAGCGAGACAACGAACTCGTGTTATATAGGATTAAAAATATGAAGAATTACGGAAGTTACAGCCGTTAAAAATATATTTATTCGATAATCTACTTCGAACGAACGTCTTCTTCTCTAGTTTGGAGAAGCAATTTCGAAAGAAAAATGAAATTCGATAATCCTCTGCGAAGTTTCTCGTTACTCTTTTCCCGGTTATCGAAGACGTACGAAAGCGTATCCTTTTGAGAAATTCCAAAATATCACGCATATTTCGGAGCTCCTTCGAAAGACTTTCGATTTTTTGCATCAGGTATGTCGCATCCATCGAATTCCATTTCGAGAATAAGAATTGATCGATATCCTTTCGCGAATATATTTTGAGACCGAAGAGAGTTTATAATAATTTACCGGCGCTTATCGACCTTCGCATTCTTTCAGTCGGACGAGTGATGTACGACGACATGCTTTCTCGACCTTACGCGACACCGACGATAAAATTAATACGAATGATCTCCGAAGGCGTCTATATTCGCATTTATTGATCTTCGTCGAATTCGTTTCTTTCGCAACACTCAAAAACGCCGGGATTTTGTCGGTATTCTAGTGAATTCATAGTCTCGATCATCTCATGGGTTCTAATCGAAAGTAGGAGCTAATGGTATTTGATTAAACACATTGAATTTAAATTGAATTTAATATAAGTAGATCGAATTTATGTAAATTACTTGCCGTCGAAAGCTTCTTCGAAAGCTTTTACGTTAAAAAATTTCCAAGATATCGAGGATCGTTCGCTAATATTTCATTTACGAGAAAAGATTTGCTTCTCCTTCTCCTCCTCCTTACTTTTTGCATTTATAATGAATCAATGAAACTTCAATGTGATTTAGCGTATCGTTTCTTCGAGAAACGACGGTCTGTCGTTACTCAAGTTTTATCGGTAGATCGCTTTCACAAGTCGTAAATGAATCAATGCGTTATGCGAAACGGTTTCAAGGAGCGCATTTCCTTGCTCGGGTATTGTCTTTCTCCAATTATTATAGTCCGTTATTATTCGATTTGTCGATTGGCGTTGCATGCCAGTTTATGATACGAAAGTACATATTATCGCTGCATTAGATAAAATAATAGAGTAAGTTTGAAATTACTTGCAAATAATAACTAAATTTTTATAACAGTTGTTCTATCTCATTAAAAGCTATCATAAATTTTTACAATTACATCAACACGATGTTAATGATTTAAAAAAAAAGAAATCTGAAACACGTCGTTACGATGGCCTCAATAGTTCTAATCTTCTAGCATTAATTTCTTATTCTATCCATCTCCATACCAATCAGAGAAAAAGTTTCTCCGATCTCACGAATATTGCGATAAAATAACGGTAGCACTAACGAAATATATTCTCGCACGCGTCGCAATCTCGCCTCCGTAACGCTTTACGAACATTTAGGGACAACGTTTTTTTTTCTGATAAGAGTCGACGTATAAAATAGCAAATATATTGTCGAAGGATGTCTCTTGCATAACGATTGCGTCCATGAGAGATCGTTCGACGGGATCGTTCGAGACCGTTCGATTAACGCCTCGATGGATTGCGTGATCTACACGCGATTTGGAAGAGCTTAGAAAATAGAAAGCGAGCGGAATTCAGAAAACGTCCCCGCGCGCGTATCACTCTACGTATCTGAGTTCTCATCTGATTCGGCCATCGTAAAAGGTGATACGTGAGATCGTAAAATGAAATCATTAGAGGTGCCGATATCATCAATTTCTCTTTTAACATTCGAACGTAAATGGTATTTGTTTATTACTACACGATACTCGGGCGGATTCTTTCAAACGCGTCGACGTTGAAATGAGAAATTTCGTTTTTTAGGTCAGGAAGCGATAGTTTTCGTAACACGCATCTTTGGTCTTCGAATTTACAATCTCGTACGTCCGCGCTGGATGATAAACGAATGTACAAAAATAAAGAAGCAAAAAAGTGGATAGAACGTGCCAATTTCTACCCCCCCTTTATCGTCCTTGACTTTTCGACAGGAATTTCAACGACGATCGTCCGAGCGAAATCGGGAGAGCTGAATTTAAGCGTCCGCATGACGGTCGAAACATTTTTCGAAAATTTGATCGCTCGACTTTCGTAGGAAGCGGACACGAATGGTAGCAGTACGACGAGAGAGTAATTATCGTTCGCGTCATGAATCCTAGTGTGTTCGAGACAACGATCCGTGTGATGTCATTTGTCACGCTAACGATACATAACGTATTATACGTATACCGAGAAAAAGGGTAAACAGGCAAGCGACGTTTTCACCGTGCGACGATCAAATTGACGGCTGAATTTATGATTTTGTTTGTTAGAGAGTGTTATTTTTTTATTTCTCCGCGATGAGACGCGGGAACGGGAACCGAGAAAGTTGCTCGCGCGTGGACTCGATCGAAGACAGTGACATTGATTGAACAGTCCCGAGAGCTCTTGAGCGTTACGCAAAGCGCGAGTATTGTTGCACCGTAACCAGCCCTCGTAATTAGCCTCATTACGTTTCTAATAACTGATATTACTTCGTGAATATATCTTTGACCTGTAGGCCACTCGAACGTGCATTTAAGGGATACGCTCTAATGATCGATAAGGATCAGGGTTTCGCAAAATGCGGTTAAAAAGAGGTAGGAGTAAAAGCGTGATCCAGAGAGAGAGAGAGAGAGAGAGAGAGAGAGAGAGAGAGAGAGAGAGAGAGGGTGTAACGTAGTAAAACATTTATTGTAGCCATCGAAATAGGCGTTGATCGTTAGATCGGTGCACACAGATAATGAGAGGGTCATGAAATTTACTCGTGCTTAGTTTTTTTTTATATTCCTTATTTCCTCGGGCAGAGGTACGTATAGTTCCGTTCTTAACACGTTAAATGCCGTGGGATTTATCGGTGACCATTGACGTCCAAATTAATTAAAATAAAGAAGTTATAAAAGTAATTAAGTAAAATATCATATCATACGGTAAAGTTATGCTCTATTATCTTATTTAATGCATTTTTTTTTATGGAAGTTAATCGCGATGTGAATTTATTGAATAATCGACGTTAATTTATTGAAATCGATCGTACCGGTAGATATAGATATCGAAAGCAAGCCGTGTTGAGATACGGAATCGGCGGAACTTCCGTCCGCCTTAATCTCGTTTCGTTGTTACACAATCGACGAGGACGCCTCGATTTCCCGCCACTTTCTTTTCCCTCGAAAATAACTTTCGCGGTCGATGGCAAGAACGAACATGCTCACCGTGTACGTATTCGCATCTATTAAGAGTAATCATCGTCCTTCGGTACGAAACAAACGAAATTGGTTTATTTCGATCTTTTTTATTATCTCACCGCGCGGTGCCTTGTTTGCTCCTTAAAAAGAAAGAAAAAAAGAAAGAAAGAAAGAAAGAAAGAAAGAAAGGAAGTGAGTTAAAAAAAGCTTGGTACCGGTCTCGAACAACGACGCACCAACGTCGAAGTTACTCGCGTGTATTCGTGAATGGTGAAAGTGGCCGGCTGCTGGCTGGCCAGCCGGTTCATTGTGCGCGTTGCAGACGTTTCGCGGAAAGGATCGACTTCTCGGTCTTCCGATTACGCAAGTGGACGAACCAGTTTTGGGCCAGGTCGCAAAACTCTTCCTTTCTACTCGATTTCGCCCTTCCGTTTCAGCACGAACGAATTTACTTCTTGTACTTTATTTTCGAGCACGCGCTGGGATACGGATTCTGAATCAATTGGAAATTAGTTGTTTGAAAAATTATTGGGCAAAGTATTGGTGGACTTTGTAATGTTTTTTATCTTCTATAATTTACAAAGGAGTCAATCAACTTATAATAATACATTCTTTTATTTATAAGTGACTTTTCTAAATTAAATCAAAAATCCCGTGATAGTTTATTCTGTACACGTTGTATGGTTTTTAATTAAATTTAAGTTTCTATTAAATATTAATGAAAAACTTATCAAAAATCTTACGGAACCTCAAACTTTTATTCAAACGTACGTAGGCTTATGCATGTAAATTTATTTGGTAAAAGTTTTTAACGACGAGAAAATTCAAACTAAATGAATAAACCATACATACATACTCGCAAAAAAAATTATCTAGACCGATATACGATCCCAATTTATAAATTGACCGCTCTAATGCGACTACACAATTCTAATTTTCGATCATTTCTGTATGCGATTTTCGACGAGGAATCGATTTAACGAGTGGGTGATCTAATTGAATGGCCGATAATGCGTCTCTCACGTATTATCGGTGAAATCAAACGCGCAAACGGGATGAAATATAGTAGGACTGGCTGCGGTCGAGCTTATTATAAGCGAATTGGCTTGTTCTGCTCTGACGCCAGTCACTCGGGTAATAGAATAGGGTTCTCGTTTATCACGAACGTGTCCAGTCAGTCAGCCAGTCATTCGACGCTTCGATCTAAGAACATTGATGTTGTAGGTATTACGTAGGACGGTGTGGAGTCAGCGATGAGAATTGCGTGTATGACCGAGACCGTACGCGGAATTGATTCGAGTCATTAAACACGATGACGACACGTCGATCTCGATGAGTTTAATTATTTTAGCGCATCGGTTCGACTCGATTCTTTACGAAATACTCTTGAAAATATGATCGATCATAATTCCGATCCATTCATCATCATTCGATTCGAGATGCGTTGTTTATCGAAGAATCGACTTATCTTCATTATCGAGAATAAAAAGCAGCGTGAACGATCAATTACGTAGTGGGCAGTAATCGCACTGTTTACTCGATCTCGTGAAAAGGCACGCACGTGGGATTTTCCACTTGGGATTTTTCGACATTCCAGCGATGCTCGTTTCCGCGTCTTCGAATTACGAAACTGGGCGAACCACTTTCTGGACATATCTTCCTCCCTGCAATTGCATTTCACTGTATGAAAGTAGCCGTGGCGTTTTCTCTCTCTCTCTCTCTCTCTCTCTCTCTTTCCCTCTCTCTCTCTTTTCTTTTCCATCCTTCTTCTTCGAGAAAGTAGTCGCTCTTTAAACGCGTATAATTGCGCGAAGAAAAGTCATTCGAGCGGATGACAAAAAGGTACGAGCTCGAATTTTATGCTCGCGAGAACGAGTTACACGTTCGTCCACGATTTTCTTTACATTGTTACGAGGAGCGCGTTCGACGTAGAAATTATCTAAACTTACCCTTTTACATGCGCTATATGGATATTTGCAATCGGATGAAAGCCGTATAAGCATTTAAGTATAAACCGGTAAATGAAAGGTTCATAAATATTCATTACAATACTAGCATACCGATATTATTACAACTATGAGAAAGTCAATAATTTTATTCGTCTTTTACCTCCGTCTAAATCAACAAAATGAAAAGTGCTGAGTACGTTGATTATAGATGAGCGTGGAACGTAACTTACGAGATTTACACGTAACGCGCGTCGCGTGACGCACACAGACGTGCACGACTTCGCGGCACGCAAAAGAACAGATTGCATATCTTGGTATGTAAGGGGTGTGATCGAAAGGTTTGAGCAATTTTTTTCTTATTTCAGAATTTATATTAATACTTATGATTCTAAATTGAAATTGTCTTTCTCAAAATAGTTTTTCATTAAATATAGTATACTTGTGCAAACATTTTTTCCACTCTTCAAAACATTTTTGGAATGGTATTTTTATTTTCTGAAATAAAAAATAGTCATGGGTAGCCATATCAGGTTAATACGGTAGCTGTGGTATCAGTACTATGCTATTTCTAGTTAGAAATTTACGAGCAAGCAATGACGCGTGAACTGGTGCACTATCCTGACGCAATCGCCATGAGTTATCCTTCCATAAATCAAATCGTTTTTTGCTAAATACTTCACGCAATCGGCGTAAAAATGTCCAAGTAATTAACGCAAATTCTTTGACCTTCTGTTATGAAATATAAAAAAAATTGTTGGGCCACCTAAATTGCAAGTTACACAATTGACTGTAAAATTTAGTTTATGCAATTAATATCGCTAAAAATTAGCATAGGTGTTTAGAGTGTAACAGTCTCAGAAAAAAGACCCTTTTATCGAATATATGAAAGTTCGATCTAATAATAATTCTTTTTTTTACACTAAATCCTTTCCACTTGTACGAACCCTTTGGTTTCAACTTCTCGTATCTCACTCTATAGTTCCTAGGAATAGGTTTCTCCATTTTTGGTAACGATCGCAATTCACATTTATATTCGCAATTCATCGATCGGTTTCATTTTTAACGGAGCAACATCGTGATCGAGAAAACGATCGTCGTTACGAGCACACAAGACGTTTGGAGCACTGACAATGCAGAGTTGTAATATCCACTTCCGTAAACTTGTAGTCCGGCCGTCTCTATGCTACGTTTGCAGTAATCGCCATCTGAAATAATAAATGTAAAATATTAACTCATAAAGGTATCTATTCGTTCAATCGATTTAGACGTCGGTAACCTACGAGGTCGGGAATTATCAGGAACCGAATTATCAATAAAAATCCCATAGATTCATATAAAAATACATATGCATGTAAATATGTATACAACATTTCTCGATCTACCGGTCGTGAGTCGAATCGACTCGAAGATTTAGATAACGTTCGGCTCGAGGGCCGAAAGGGAGAGCCAACGAAATTGCTCGGAATTCGAGCGAAATCTAGATAAAGAAAAACTAGAGTTAAGAAAAGAGCAAGATGGAGTCGAACGGTAGGTGCTCTCTTCTCGGCCTACTTCCCGACGTTACCGATTCCCTCGATAGGTATATTTGTTCGATGGAACTTTCAAAGTAAAATTTGCACGGTAAAAGAAAGGAAAGGGTTCTCGATCGCGAAGTCGATCGTGCTACGTCACTTTATATCTTCGCCGTTACGTACGAGTCACGTACGCATCTGTACTTTCCATCGGAATCGCTTATGAGAAGGCGGTCCTTTCATTTTTCTTACGGTGTTCGATTTCGACGAGTTAATATTCCATGTACATATTGTATACGCGCACGCTATACATTTTTCCTCTTTTATACGTATCTATGTATATCTTACGTTTATTTTCGATATACGGGAATATTCTTGTGAATTGTTATACAATCCGACATCTGGTGACTCTCTACGTGATCAAATAAGTCGAGAAAGTGGAATAAAATTTTTTTCATACGAGCCTTTCTTTTCGTGAAAATCGATTTGGCATATTCGCTCGTTTCGAGTAGATATACGTACGCTCTCCAGATGCTCGATCGTGACAACAGAAGTGACTAAAAGAAAACCCGAGGAAAAGTATGAACATTATACCTTAAACAAACACTTTAATTATCGACGAAATCTTAAAGTCCATTGTCGATCGTTCGCACGGTTTTACTATTGTCTCGTGAAAACAAATCGCCGCTGCTTTTATCGGAATTGCCATTAAAAAATACTTAACTCACCGGACGTCATGTTTATGATGCGGTAAACAGAATATACGGTGTAAGAATCGCGGCACATGCGCCAGATATGCTCAAATAATGGCTACCCTACGATTCGGTTTACCACTTTTGGCGAGTATGAATGCGACTATTAAATAAGCGAACATAGATTGAAAATTTGAAAGTTTCCCCTTTGGAAGTAATCATATCGGTAAATATTCCTCTGAAATGGCTCGAAATATTCATAGAAATAAACTGAAGAAAAATAATGCAAAAATAAACATACAATACAATATTTAGAACAGACATGTAATATTAAAAAATGCAACCATAACGTATGTAAACATACGAATACGTGCTGCTGTCGTAGGTGCATACGAACGGTAAGAAGTCTACGTCTATGTAGAAGGGAAAAGGAGAAAGGAAAATCTGCGCTTGGCATTCCATGCCGAGGAGGAGCTCGGAAGCTCCACTAGAATCGAGAGTGAACGCAATTTTTACGTTCAGCTCGTGTTAGAACAGACGGAAGAGAGGTGTCTTCGTTCTCGTCATTCGCACGCGCGTTTTGTGTTGGCTGCGTACGTACACATACAAACAGAGCGTTGGATACATCCGACGTCAGCGTCACCGACTGAACTGCATCGAGGGTTATAGGCTTTTAAGGTGCAACGTGCGATGGAAACGAGAGTGGAATCGTCGAACGTGTCTCACGACTCTGTTTCCCTCCCTCCTTCTCTATCTATCTATTTCTCGCTCACTCTCTCTGTCTCTCTTTCTAACGCCACCACACCTTCCCCTCTTCTAACCCTTTCTCACCACTAGCGACTACTACGATTTCGCAATTTTTCAATCCCACGGGCCCCAGAACTTTACGATCGGTCGCATAGGCCGGTGACCGAGCTCGCGTTTCTATGTTTATAAGGAAATCGATTAGCCTTGTGGTTTGCTCGTTTATAAACATATGTATGTAAGAATATGTGGATCAAATTAAGATAAAAAAAATGAATAAACTCGAGATAAAGAAAAGAAAGTTTATCGAGTTATTTTCACTCTTACGTTTCTTCCGGGTTTTTACGTTTACATTAATGTTTACAGCGATAATTAATTGAATGATGCTAACGACAAATTATCATGGAAAAATTCGAATAAAAAATATGATCAATATATCGAATCAACAACTATGATAAAAAAAAAAAAGGAATATCGATATTTATCGAATCGCGTATGCATCGCGACGTTTCGCACTCGAAATTTTACGTAATCCTCAACGCGACGTTGATTACCCAAGTTCGAATTTGGCGAAGAAGTAGTCGCATAAAATGCGAAAGGCACACTACTAGCCCGTTAATCTTAATAATTTCAACGGTACCGTCGCGTATCGCAATTTAGTATCGTGTGTGTCGTCACACGAAGGAGTATTTGTAGCGCTAGCCGGCAAGTAGTACGTGGGAATCGCAACCTTCAATCTGTTACGGTAGGATATTGCATAATTTGTAACGAGTTACGAGCGGTGGCACCGGTTCGTACGGTTATGTGACGTCACGGGAGTTTGATACACGTTAGTCGACGAAAGTGAGGAAGAAAGGAGACGCCTTGTATAAGACGTCGAAGTTCTACGAACTAGAATGATTTTGTTCATTTTTGGAAAGTTCTCTTACCGTAAGACCAACCGACAACCTCTCCGGTCCTTAGGTTCTCCGTTCTCAGCCAATCTTCGAGTGGTCTGAAATATTCTCTTAAAGCCGATCCGTCCAATCTGCTCTCTCCGATTGCTTGTTGGAGTGTCTCTTGCCATGGCATCGACGAACCCTTTTCCATCAAGTTCCTACGATAAATAGATTCGTTATTGCAAGAAATTTTGTTATCGACGTTGTTTCAAAATGTAATATATTTATTTATCCTATATGATATAATATTGAAATAAAATATTAACTAATATATCAATTCGATATAATTCAGTATAAAGGTGAAGATAAATAAATAATAAAGAAGTTCGATTTATATAGGAATAATTCATATTAGCTATCCAAACACGATGTCTTCTTCTATAATATGAATGATTCTGTTAAGTATTAAATATAGTTCCCGGAAGAAATAATGAATATTTTACGGAATTGAAAGACATTCTTGTTTAACAACATCCTGAACGTTGTATTTTCCTTAGAATTAATCGAAGTGGTAGACGAGCGATCTTATTGCTCCTACGTCTATCATTTACGGTATTTCACACGATACAGTAGCGAGTATACGTATATATAGGTATATACATGTAAGACGGTGGTGTCTTATCGAAGGTGCGTAAGAAAGGCGTTGTTCGCACAGACGGGGCATAATTAAAAGCACCGTGCGAATAATTAGATCGAGCTACGCCTAGCCGCCTACTCGTGTGACGCGTCAAGACGCAACAATGAGTAATTTTATAAGGAAAATCATCAGAGACTTTATGTATATAACGAACGAGAGCACGTTCCACTGCGCCTTTCGTTTCGAGCCTCTCGCTTCGAGTCCCGCGCGCGCGCTCCGTGTAAATCGTGCATACCCAATTAGGCGTGTGCGAATCCTGCGCGTTAAGAAACACAACGCTCGTCGGTCAATTTATTTCTCCCGGGATGATTTCTCCCCTTATGCATCGACCCTTTGTAATCGAACGACGCGAATAAGAGACGAGTCATACCTCCCCGTGATTTCGATTGCAAAGCATTTTTTAATCACCTTCCGAAAGATGCTTTAATCAGTCGAACGAAAGTGAGAAGCCTTTTTGCTTTGTTCTCGCGATGAAGCCAGCGACAAAGAGATGAAATGAAAACTGTAGGCGAGAAGGTGGAATTTTTATGAGTAATATTTGAACATTTTTTGTTCAATAAATTATTCCGATCCGATGTCGATGTATAATAATTATTATTGTAATATCAATAATTATAATTATTGTATATGGTATACATAAAATACAACGTGTTACAATCGTTGTTACCAATTTCAAATAATTTTGATCGGTTTGAAATAATATCGATCGATTTTCCGTCAATTAGTCGTTTCTTGCCGCGTTAAGTTGCGATTTGATTGTCTCGCGGTTCGTTGAATCGAAAGAGAAGAAAGGACGGAGGAAAAAAAATGTGTACCGCTTTGTTCGCTCTAGAGTACCTACTCTCACATTTAACGATACTCGGTTACTTCGAGGTACAAAAGCAGCGAATTACGATGTTATTACACTCATCTAACAAGGGAGCAGTCCTTTATTACGACGTGACGTCCGATCGCGTTGCCGTCAGCAGCACGCGCACGCCCTCGTCTAAACTCGCTTTCCTTGGAATTCCCTTGGAATTTCCCTCTTGCGACGCGTCCGTCCCGTTGATATTTTATTACGCCCAGCTCGGCCTCGACACTTTTTTTTATTTTAAATACCATTGTTTGTTTTCGAGCACGATCGAATCCGGTTGTAGCCAATCAAATCTCATTTTGTATTTAAATTTGTTATAATTTTAGCAGATTTGAAAATTGTTCTGTTCGACTAAAAATCGCGTGTCAAGGAGACTATGAATCTTAATATCGTGTTTTAAGAAGTTTGTTACCAATAATGAGACGTACATTTTTCTTTCGGTCGTTTTATTATAATTATATATTATATATATTATTTTTGGCCGACTCGTGGTCAGCATATTAAACTTGTCCGTCCAAGCGATAAATTTACTCTCCCGCACTTTGTGCTTATATAGCACAAGTAAAAGCACAGTAGTGCAGTAGAAATTATGCGCAGAGAGACATTATATTGCGAAGGTAACCACTCACTGTAACAAAGTTATACATAAGAAAATACATAGGATGTAAGTAAAGTGGACAAAATATTTCAAACGACGATTAGTAATTCATTTAATATACCGCGTATTAAATACAATTTTTTTTACTTTTTTGTCACGAAAAAGAGAACGTCCTTTGAAAACGTCCGAAAGCCACTTCGCTAAACAGCGATGCACGTTTGAACGTTATTGCAATTAAAGATTCGTCGCTCTATACCTCGCGAAGACTTCAAAGCGACTTTTAAGCAAACGTTTCACGTTATGCAGAAACGACGTTCCAAATAGTTCGAATAGAGTCATTCGAATGTAATTCGTAGCGTTTGGAATCGTCGTACAGCGTGTTCATTGGAGAACGGTGTAATTTTGCGCGATAAAGCCGCTTTTTAAGAAGCCACGGTGAGCGTAATTACGCGCGGTAATATTTCTACGATCGTTTACGTTTGCTTTCAAGAGCGAACGAACGGGAAGCATTAAAATTGTCGATACCGATGTTTACACCGAGCTTCGACATTCGCTCGATCACTTTTTCCTTTGATATAAGACAGGCAATAGATAATGTTACCGATAAATGTCAAATAAACCAATAATAAAATTTCAATATTATTATATGAATAAATAGCGTTATTGTAAAATATAGAAAATATTTTTAAACAAATGTTCATAACTTTTTTAGTCCTCTACGCATAAGTACTTTAAATAAAATTTATCAAATCCGATGCGAAAACAAGATATATGAACTATGCGAATTTTTTGTATTAGAAATTAATTAAAGATTTTGATTAGAAATTCCATATTCACTTCCTCTCAAAAAGAAGTACCGTGAGACGCGACTTGAACCTATCGAAAGACGGAAGGAAGAAAGAAGAAAAACTTATTTCGCTTACGCGTTCTCTACTCGGTCAGACAACTTCCGGTTCCTGCGTGTAACGAAGAAAAAGGAAACGGTCGGCTTTCTTCGTGGGAAACCGTTCGATCGGCAAAAAGGATTTCGGTATGTCTGTCAGCTCTCCCCTACTACCTTCGCGAGACTAATTTATATCGATCTCATAATTTCCGGTACTCGACGACGAGCGTGCGCGCGCGCGTGCGCACGCCCTAGCGAAATCAGACTTTCCTGCCGTCGGTCGTAAGAATTTCGTAACGCGGGATGCTGAGAGCTCGGCTCGTTATGTGTGTTTACTACATCGCGTTAGCGATATAGCGCCGACTATGCGAATTAGTCCGTTCAATGTGTTACTATCGAGAAATCATAGAGATAGAGTAGAACTTGGTTAATCGGTGATATCTGGCGAATCGGTGAAACTATTTAAATTTGTTTAACAAAAAAAAAAAACGAATGTGATTTGCGTACAAGTTCTTACACTCTTCCAATCTTGTTTACCGTACTTAAAGGTAATTCATTTTTTCAGTGCACGCTGCTGGAATGTTTCTCAATCCTTTCGACCCAGTTATCACTACTTATATATTTTTTTTTAATTTTCTGCACTATCTTTTCCGGAAGTGTCGTGAATTGCGTGCAAGTGGCTTTACTTAAAATCCAAATGTGTCTTTTGATTTTTTGGAAGCGGTTTAATTAATTAACGCGACTGTGACAGTACACATGATTTGGTTACGAGCAATTAGCGTAATAGCATATTTGACATGAAAATTCTTGATGTCACCGATTATCGAAGTTTTACTCTACATATATATGTCACATCTATAGATCAGATTATACATAGAAGAATTCGTATAAAGTAAAAAAGATATATATTGAAAAAGTCATTTCGCTGAGCGCGAGACGCGATAGTATAGAAACGATACTTAAAATTTTATTATATAAAAAATACCCGTCCGCATGAGTTCAGATATTTCAGAGATTAACGCATCGGTTATTTTATAAATATCACCCAGTACATTCGCATTCGCTTAAACTCCGGATATAGAGATTACACCTACCAAGCGGACTACATTTTTCCACTTTTTTCAACTCTGAATATGGAGATACGATTTTAATGACTGAATAAATATAGAAACGGCTCGTTTTTAGATTTAACACAATGCCGCGCTCGGTCTCGTCCCCTCAAATACATACATGCTTTTTGTAGGCTCACACGTATATAATAGTTAGGCATAATGCGTCTACACCGAGATAAAAAACTGCAATTGTAATTAAAAATTTCGCTTAAGTGAACTCATGTCGCACGGTTATTTTAACATTACTAAACGTTCTCCTAATTTTTCAATTTATATAAGCTGGAAAGTACGCTATGAATGAAGTAACAAATACCATCAATAAACGACTGATTAAATGTATTATTTTATACAAAAAAAAATAAAAACTAAATTGTATTATTTAACTAAAAATACTTAGAAGATACAACTGGTTCATTTAAAAAAACGATTATCTACCTGGTGTCTAAGTACTTAGAGACAAAATCGCGTGAGCTCGCGTGCGTGTGCGGACTCTTACGCAGTGAAAACGGAAGTGTAACGCATAGCAAGCACGCATTCTACTCTCTCTCTCTCTCTCTCTCGTTCTCTCTCTCTCCCCTTCTTTCTATTTTTCTCTCCTCCTCTCTGTTCGAACGTCTCGAGTTTCTTCGTACCTTCTGCGTGGACGAGCGTTTTACACGTACCGCTACGCACGTCTTTTTTCTTCTTTTCCGTCGCCCGGCCAGCCGGTGTGGTGTGGTTGTTGTTCGCGAGTGCACTTTCGTAACTTCGCGGGCCACGTCCGTAAGGCGAGAGTTTGAGATCGTCCTTCGATTACAGGAAGTCGATGCGATGCCTTTGGACGGGCGCCTGCCAGCCCGCGACCGATTCCGTTACTAGACCAAACCGCGCTACTTGCTCGAATTCCACTTTCTTTTTAAAAAGAACGCCGAGAGAAAAAAAGAGAAGAAACGATTCTTCCACGATTCTAAAGCCGACGTGGCCGAGATTGATTTATATAGGTAGTACTCTTCGTTTTCACTCTTTCGCTCGCCGCGTGTCTCTCTTTTTCCCTCGAGAGAGTAGTTATCCTGCATTCCTCTCGCGTTAATCTCCGGTTTATTATTATGGGTGGATCACGTAATTTGACGGTTATGGTTATCTCTTAAGTTAGCGTAGAGAGTACCTATTTTTCTTCCTCGGATAATTTAGCAAAGGTAAACTTATAAATCGTTTGAGGAAAAAAACCGATCAATTTGTTTTAACCTTTTACGGACGACATGCTGTTTCAGGTACAACATACTTTGAGTGAGGAAAGTTTACGCGTATTCTTTAAAATCGAATGATTTTATTTCATGTTATATTATTTAATTTATTATCAATGAAAAGTTTAAATCGAATATAAGCGTTTCGTGAGATTTGTATGTATCCATTCGAGAAGTTTTATGACTTTTATGTAATAAAGATATTGAGGGTATCATAATATGGAGGTCAAAAGTTAATCAGTAAGCTCAACTCGTTTTGACATCAGTTATAATGCAATGAGGTCAAAAATGCGTATTGCCATTTTTTAAAGTCAAGATGACCTTGATCTTTAATCGCAAAAATTTTTTTTTTTTTGAAAATTTTGCGACTTGCCATAGAAGTAGCAAGAATATCTTTATAAAAGAATATCGGAGGGCGAGGGCTGCTGAATCTCCGTGATAAAATTGCGAAACGAAATAAAGATTTTTCCTCCCGTTGACCCAGATTAGACATCGAGAACACCGGAGATTGCCGATGTAGTAGGCGATCGGATCGATGATCGATCATGACGGTGATTATTGTGAGTCTTGCCGATGGTTGGATTATTCTTATGATATACGTATTTTTCAATCGGTAACCTTGGCTGACTCATTTCCTGTTATTCGCAAGAATTATGTACAGGGTAAGACGTTAACTTTTTATATTTTAACTTTGTCACATATAAAAGAAATATTTAAGGTGATACAATGAAATGAAAATATTTCGTAAATCCGCCGGAATTTTCCATCATAATAAAATTCCCCCCTATAATGTTTAACGGTTCGGGGTATAAAATTTTCCTTATTGCGGGATAATAAACGACCTATCATAACGATTCTCTCTTTTTTCCAAATCAATCGATTTAATTGTTACTTCTCCGTATAAAAGTTAATCGATTATGTCAGGTCGAAAGAATGCGGATCGATTTTACCGCAAAGACCATAGTAAACCGCAAAAACGAAATGTCACGCGCGGTGGGGAGTGAAGGATCTCTCACTTTTCGTCCAAAATAAGGATAATTCCAGGTTCAGAATGTTGAATCGTCTTGTTCTGATAAATTTTAACCTTGAATTTTAACGAGACTAAAATATCAAGACTAGACACGAGCAAAAATCGTCATGACTCTTCTTAATTAAGGAGAGCGAGATTCGCGAGTCGCTGACATTTTCGAAACCTGTCTCTATAACCATAGGACAATAGATCAATGACGATGAGAAATTTAACGAGATACTGATTCGTCCTGTCGCACCAAAATATTCGCGGAGATGTGAGATAATCGTATCTCATGAATATAGATCTCTTACGGTATCGCGAGATGTTCCTGAATTATGTAAAAATATACCAAACTGCGAACCTAACCTTAAGCTACCAGATGAAGAATTCCGATTAAAAAAAAACAATGCCATTATTAATATTATTGTCATTATTATCTAATTACGTAAAAAAAAAATATATTACGGAATAAGAAAATGAAGAAAATTAGAGTAGAAAGTCGTGGCGTCTCGATCTCGTCGATTTTTCGACTCGACGATGATAAAACATACCGGTACTCGTTTCTTTAGCCGTTCCCTTATTTTTTATTTTGATATCTCTTTCCTATTTACAGCCGCACGATCGCGCACGGCAGCGAAGCGTGTAAATGGGAATTCTCGTTTTCCTCTATACAGAAAGGCGATCGATCCGAGCGGTTCCCGCGATTTATCGCTTTCCACCGTCTCGGAAGTAACCGGTGAAGGTTCGAAGTTAAATGGAAGCTGGTGGATGGAAGAGACGGTATCATTGAACCGTTTCTTTTCCGAGCTTCCCTTCTCTCGCTCTGGCCTATTGTCTCTCGCCCGTCACTATTCATACTATTTCTTCCTACTTCTTAGTCCTCCCCCCTCAACTCTAAGGGAGTTACACGAATGCGTTAGATAATTTTATCGACGCGAGATCGGAACACCTAATACGAGAATACGTTACGTCATCGTGCGGAATAGCACGATGTAAATTCATTCCAGGTTTAGGAGTGTAAATAATATCACGATGCCGCAAAACGGTCACTGAGAGACTCGATACACGCGTGAACCAGGAAAAAGTTGCCGGTGTAATGGAATCTCGAGTAAGATTTAGAACGAGCGTTAACGTTTAAAGAACGGATTGTTTTTCTGTTACGTTCGGGTATTTTTGGGTATTTTTAACCCACTTTGTCCTGCATTTTTTATTATAAGCAAAACAAAATATCATTTTTTTGTTATAACATACTTGGTTGTCCCACGAGTATGTACAGGTTATTTAACTACTTGTACATTATGAAGTTCCTACTAATAAAGGTATTACATATAGATCTTTTTTATCATGATCATGCAATAGTGATAATGATCGAGTTATGGTCACGTTCAAAGGTAGGTATGCGCTTTTAAAATGTTCTTCCTACCATGCTATATACGTCTTTCGATGGAAGAAAAAACTTTACTAGAAAGCAAAACTTACGCCGATAGTCAAACGTAATCTTTAATTTATGAAAGCGTCTGATATATCGGAAGTCTTTCTCGTCTCGGACTTTCACGCGATAATACGCCATTTACTTCATGTTTCCAGCTTACTTCGATCTTTTTTCTTCTTATTATTATTCGCGTAATACGGATACGAAGGCGTACTCACCCAAGAAGTCTTCCGGCTTCGGGACTTCTGTAAAAGTCGCACTTGTGAAGCGGTCTTCGTCGATCCTCGGGATATCTCTGACCCGCAGCCTGGCACAGAGCACGGTATATTTGGAACTGAAGCACCCCGGCCACGAAGTTCCTGTAAACGTAAACAAAACAATGTATCGGAGGGTAGAGGACGAAAATTTCAACAGAATACTTATTTGTACGGGAACGTGAAATAAACAATGCTTTAGAGCAGTTTATAGATTTTATACTAGAAAACTAGTAGATATATCTATCGGTATACTCGTATATACGGTAGACAAGTTGGTAGTATAAGTGATATAGTAGACAGAAATTCGAATTACATCTACTCGTTAATTTTAATAGGCTACTGTAACTTATTTCGACTGAAATATCATCGCGCAGAGAGAAATTTGATCAGAAGCTATATTCGTCGCTACAACGGTATCGTCATCGAAAACGACTTAATTAAAATCTCTCGAAATAATGCCGACGAAAAGGAATTCTAAGATTCGTTGATTTTGCTGAAACTATTTTCAAGGACCTTGAGAAATAGTTACCAAGGCCAGGGTCATCTGGGTTCTCCATCGAGTAACACGATGCGAGAGACGATACTTATCATCGTTTAATAGACCGACTCTCAAAAGATGGAATATCTGTGTATGTATGTATAGGTGCGTACTAAAGAGACGGGGTCATCCACGATACGAGCACGCGAAGAAGACATCGAAGACGTTTCACCGAGATTCCTCATCGGCGGCGACCTTTACGTAATGGCGATGCCGGCGAATCGAAATCGCGGGCCTCGTTTCTACTTTCCACGGTTAAAGGCCGCGTTACGATTCTACGATTCTACATGACCGAGCGCCGATTTTATCGCATCCATATACGCCGGTCGACATTTTTTCGCTTCTTTTTCTCTTTCCCTCTTATCAATCAACCTCCGGTGCATCCAAATTTTCGACGAAATTACGACGTTCCCGACTTTCACCTCCTGATTTACGATACGGAGAAATTGCGGTGGTTAATCAAAATTGTGACTCGCGAATGGTAACAAATTTAAAACTATGCTTTGCTCTCTTTTTTATCTTTTGCATCATTTTTTTATCTTCGAATGTTTAAAGAGACACACGACGATGTTATACTTTTTCGTGTTAAACGAAATTACTTGTTTACATAAAACGCCAGGAATTTCAGGTGTTTCGTCACGAGGAGATATTTTTGATCGTACGACAAAATCGACTTACGTATACCGGTCAGATTTTTATCGGGTCAGATATGTTTCGATATTTTATATGAAAATAACAAAATCTGGAGAACGAGACGAAAATATGTCGTTTAATAAAATCAAGGATGACTCGGACTTTACCGAGTGACCTTTCGCGATCATGCCCACGTAGTTAGGAGAGCGTAGGCGAGTACGCTTGGAATACCGCAAATACAGAAAATCCGAATTGATCTTGATCTATCAAGGGAACGAAAATATAGGTATCCCGTTTCTCTTGCATGGCTATTAGATCAGGTTTTCACGCATCAATGAGTTCAAGACCTTCGCCGTGAATGGCGAACCATGATTCATCCATTGACACCGATGATCCAGCACCATTCACGAGCGGAGATCGACTAGAAAACTCGATGGACTCTCGTGGAGTTCAATTTCGGTCGTGATCGTTATGTTATATAGAATATATGAATTATATATTGGATATCATGAAGTTACGGTATCGTGACGTTATGTATATAATTAGCTAAGATTATTCTGTTAATGGGTCGAATCAAAAAATTTGTTTGGTATAAGACAGTTTAAAAAGAATTTTATGATTATAGTAATTTCTTCATCGTCGCTTTTTTGAAATTTTTAAGATCACCGCCAATTTTTCTATACATAGACCTGCAATTTCTTTATTTTTTAAACTATTAGCGAATTATATCGATAGAAAGCAGCTTTATTATAATATCTGTCCAAATGAAAAAAGAAAAAAAATCTTGTTCGAAATTGAAATAGGATTTGAATCTGTATTCCACCACGCTCGCTGCATCCCGCGATATGGAAATCGCTCTTCCATGCGTTTTAAAATACTTACAAAGTTATATTGATTTTTTAATACAATCGATGCGTATTTTACATTGCTGCTTTTTACGCCTAATAAACATTGCGAAAGTCCGTTGCGTAAGATTCGAGAATTTTGCCAGTTGTACGACTCCACACGCGGAAGTCATTTAACGCGGCCAGCAAATTTGCAATAGAATAGGAGGAACGTGTGGATAGGTAACTAACGTGCTAAAACGAAATGGTAAATGGGAATGCGAAAAATTAACAGAACCGCTTGGGTTCTTCTATTAATCATACGATAGATAGGTCTTTCATCGCGAGATGTTGCTAACGCATCACATACCAACGTTTACGCGCGCGCACATGCACAATAACCGCAGCTATGTAAATACTCTCTTTTACGGAATGATTTAATACATAACAATATATATATTATATTATTTATACATCGTAGGTGTATGATATAAATTTATAATATACATATATATCTAATAAGAGACACTTATACATATATAACTACTTGTATGGTAATACAATTACGTAAGTAAATTGCGAAAGAGAGCGAAAGAGAGCGAAATCGTGTCTCGACGAATTTGGAGATAGAAAAATTTCGTTGAATCCGCTCAATTAGAGTTTATTCATAACTCTTGCTCTCGAGTAGGAAGGAAAGAAAAGGATATCTCCCATGTTAGAGAGAGAGAGAGAGAGAGAGAGAGAGAACGAAATGGGGATCGCTAGTCGAGTCTGGTGTGTCCGCGTGTCCCACGAAAGGGAGTAATGGTTTGCGCAGCCGTGAGATTGGCGGGAGATAAATCGTAGGAGAGCTTGTCTCGGGGTACGTAACGTGTTGTAAGTATGGCGCGTACGATAGGAAAATGACTCGAATGTATACGTATCTACCAGCACACACTGTTACGTGGAGGAAGAAAACGAAAACGGAACCGTGACGGAGAAAGGGAGAGGATGACCGATGACGTGGGAGCCGATTCGTGCTGATCGTTGCACTCATTTCGTACTATCGAACAGAAGGAATGACGATGTTGAATAGATGAGAATCAACGAGAGGAAAAAAAATTTAAATTCTCTTTCGAATTCTTGTTTTTTTTTTTAAATCATGATTAATGACCTAAGCGTACTAGAAACGCGTCATTAATGGATACGTGTCATTAACTCGTATCTACGTGAACGCTAAGAATGTATAATAAATTATCTACTAAAATATAACTAATAATCATTCTAATGATTTCTCGTAATCGTTGATTCCTTACTATCGTTTCGAATTTTTTAAACATTTTCATTCACAGTGCGTACCGCAAATAAATCGTTTATCTTTGAAAACACAGTACTCTGTTCAAAGGATCACCGAACGCTTCCGCGAGCATAAAGAAAGAGAGTATAGATGGGAAGAAGGAAGGGCGTGGAAAAAGCGGTCACGACGATGACGAGAGCACGGACTTTCGCTTTTTCCCGTCGTGCCATCCTCAAATCTGTTTTCCACCGAGATCGGAGACACCTGCACGAAGCTCGCGATCTTTTCACCATTGCCAGCGTAAAATGTCTATCCGATTTTATAGGAAAAGACACCCTAGAGTGCGTCTTTAGCAGGAGCGCACGTTATTGCTCAATAATTACCATATTCACGTAATGAGATCCATCGATTCTATTTATGCGCGATGACTGTACGATTTACATGAAGAGGGAAGAAAAAGTTGAGGCCGATCGATAGAAAGAGAGAGGCGCGAGTAGAGTTATGCGCGAGATGGACGATTCTCGTTGGACGAGAAAACGGGTGTAATGGCGATCTCTCTCTCTCTCTCTCTCTCTCTCTTTCTCTTCTTCTCTTTCTCACTTTTCGACTCCTGATAGATCGAAATATGGAGAAAAAAATATTGACGGCTAACAACGACACAACAACGACGACGCCGACGACGAAGAGAACGAAATTCGAAGGAGAAAGAGAGATCGGTGTGTGTATGTGTGTGGGGGAGCTATCTCTATCTCATTCGCTCTCGCTCGCTCCGTCGTTCGTTCGCTCGCTCGTTCACTCGAGTCTGTCCCAAAGGGGAGTGGTGGTTGGCCGAACGGTGGGACCGTCGTCGTTCGAGGCGAACAAAGAGGTGTAACGTGGGGGGTATACGCCGTGCTCTTGGGCCCGGGGTCCGCGTCGTTGCGAAGGCGAAAGTGTGCCGTGTATATAAGGCCCCGAACCGCCGGCAATCAGCATCCAGTTCACTCCTGGACGCACCCGGAACATCGCAAGAATCAAAATGAGAATCCTGGTACGTCGACGATCGTCCGAGGAACGATCCTCCTTCGAGAATCGCGACAGTATACGAGTAAACGTTGTATTTGGCGCGTCAGTGAAAAAAAAAGAAACGCTCGGGAAATTCGTTCGAAAATTATCGTGGAAGTGACGAACGATCGACCTAGTGGATCGAACTAAATCGCGAGATAACGTTCACGTTTGCCTTTAATTTGCCTGTTCATCCGACTGATCGCTCGCGACGGATTATTTATTCCTTCTCGACGCGATCGTAGATCTTCTCGCGAAAAACTCGAGGGTAATCAAAGTTTTCTATCTTTTCCAGATATCCTTGGCGTTAGTCGCCTTGGTAGCCTCGGCCGCATGGGCCGAGGAATCCAAGAAGGCGGAAGAAAAGAGCGCGGCACCGAAGAAGCAAGAGAAGCGTGGTCTCCTTGGTCTCGGCTATGGCTACGGCTATGACGGTGGATACGATATCGGTTCTGCTGGACACGGTGGTCTTTCATTGAGCCACGGTATCGGCGGATACAGTGGCGGATACGGTGGCGGATACGGTGGATATGGTGGCGGACACGGTGGATATGGCGGCGGATACGGTTCATACGGTGGATACGGTGGCTTTGATGGACACGGACACGGACACGAACACGTAAAGACCGTGACTGTAGTTAAGAACGTAGCCGTGCCATACCCGGTTGAGAAGCACGTTCCATATCCAGTTGAGAAGCCAGTACCTGTTCCGGTAAAGGTTCCGGTACCACAGCCCTACCCAGTGGAGAAGCACGTGCCTTACCCGGTGAAGGTTCTCGTCAAGGTGCCCGTCCATGTGCCACAACCCTACCCAGTGGAGAAGAAGGTTCCATACCCGGTCCATGTTCCCGTAGATCGTCCCTACCCCGTCAAGGTCTTGGTTCCTCAACCTTACCCGGTAGAGAAGGAGGTGCACGTTCCGGTAAAGATCCCGGTACCACAGCCGTACCCAGTTGAAAAGCCAGTACCCTACCCAGTCAAGGTCCCAGTCCATGTACCACAACCTTACCCCGTTGAGAAGCTCGTACCCTACCCAGTAAAGGTACCAGTTGACCGTCCAGTCCATATCCAAGTACCCAAACCATACCCAGTCCACATCGAAAAGCACGTTCCCTACCCAGTCGAAAAGCCAGTACCCTACCCCGTCAAAGTACCCGTCGACAGGCCCTACCCTGTTCATATCGAGAAGCCCGTTCCCGTTCACGTAAAAGTACCCGTACCTCAGCCCTACCCAGTTGAGAAACCAGTACCTTACCCAGTAGAGAAACCAGTACCGTACCCGGTCAAGGTACCGGTCGACAGACCATACCCCGTGCACGTTGACAGGCCCGTTCCATACCCAGTGGAGAAACATGTACCAGTACCCGTAAAGGTACCGGTAGCCGTACCAGTCCATCACGGTCATCACGAGGGTTACGAGGGTGGCTTCAACGGTGGCTTCAACGGTGGCTACAACGGTGGCTACAACGGTAACGGTGGCTTCAACGGTAATGGTGGCTACAACGGTAACGGTGGCCACAACGGCGGCTACAACGGCGGCTATGAAGGCGGACACGACGGATATCACTATGGTCACCATTAATCGATCAACGCGCGCAACTCCCTCGCATCGTTAGCGGCTACTCGGCCGAGGACGCTGTCGACGGCGACAACGACAACGACAACGACGAGGAGCCGACTCGATGGCGATGAAGAAGCGCGGGGACCGCCGAGAATCCATCGGTCTCTTCTTGATGTCCGGCATTCGGCCCTAGTAGATTATATCTATATCGCTGTTAATCGCTCCTTCGTATCGTCGTCATCGTCGTCGTGCTGCGCCTCGATCGACACGCACCTTGTACCTGGATCCGATCTCTCGCGACACGAGCCGAGAGATCCGGTACGCGGCTTGTCGTATGGAACGTGCCCGTACCGGAGCTCGATCGTGTCCTCGAGATCGGTCGCATTAATAAAGAAAGAAATCGAAGTCCGCGGCACGGCGACGTGTGCCAAGCTAGAGAGGGAGAAAGGAAGATTAGCGAAGGAATCCGAGCTTGTTAGTGAAACGCGTTCGCTCCCTTATCTTACTTTTTTACCGAAATAGCAAAGTATGTATTTTTTTTACATAAAATCACATAAATATCTAAGAAAATTACGTTCTATCGCATCTCGTTATTTCCATCCTACCATTCGCAAGTCCTCCCTCCTTTTTTCCCTTTTTAACTCGTTAACTTTTTCCCAAAGAGGAATTTGACAGAGCGATTTGGAAATCCTCTTGGAATAGACAAACGCGACGTCGTCGATGAGCATCCGATCGTTCCGATCGTTCCTCGTGTAGAGTTTTGAAATGTAACGCGCAACGAAACGATATAAAACGACGAGATTTTCTATTTCCTGCCGAACGCGACAAGGGAACGTAGTGTTACGTAAAATCAAACGTTGAAATTGTTACGTTGCCGGACGAAGAAGGAGAGCCACTCGAAAAGTAAGTGGAGAAAGAGAGAGA
>JAIFRP010004408.1:1309025-1332671 GCA_032403825.1 Odynerus spinipes
AGAGAGAGAAGGAAACGAGTGACGTTGATTCTTCTCTTTCACGCTCTCCCGCGGCTTTCCAATGAAAACTTTCGCGTTCCGAGGAGACTCATCGATTCCATGTCATCGACACGTAAGTATTATGCATACGAATGTATGAGCCAAAAGAAGACCTCCTATCGATATGTCTCGAAATCGAGTGATGCATCGACGACTCGCTCGGATCCTTGCCAAAGTCGTTCCCTACAAAATCGTTGGACGATTACCTACACAGGGCCATCGTTTTCACGCTTCTCATCATTTTCTTCTCGCTTTATTCACTCCCGGTGATATCCACTAGACTATCGACTGCAGACGGTGCGTCTTTCTGACCCACTTTTTCTTCGAGTATAATAATAGTAGAGACGATACGAGGGGTAAAAGTGTTTTATATAATTCATCGGCTCGTTCGATAAATTTTTTTCACGAACACGAAATCAAGTCGAAGTCGAACGGCTAGGAGCGTGATCATTGTTAATAGTTTCGCTCGTAGCTTCGGCGAATATTGGCAAACGAGCGAATAAGATGCCACGATTTAGATATTCACATATATTCAGGTTTATGCAAAATATATACGCGGATAGCCATTCCGATCTTGAACGTAGGAAGATCGAGGCTAAAGGATCGATTTGTGTTTATTCTGACCTACTTCTCTCGTATATCGAGAAGATTCGCCTCGCCTGGCTTTGCCGGTCGATTCATGAACGGCTTACGAGCCGACTGGTCTGTGGAAGAAAGGCGTGTTATGTAATTCGACCATTAACGCATGCGACAGCGAGACCGAAAGTAAGAGTCTTCCCTTCGTCACGAACCGGACGATCTTTCTGTAAAAGGCTTATTCTCTTGTATTGCCCTTTTACTTACTCACGTTACACGGTTTTACTTCTTTCCCATTTGCCTTTTGCTATGCTTTTCTTTCTGTGACATTTCCGTGCCTTGTTTTCTCGTTAATTTCCTTTTGCTACCGGTCCCACGAAGTTTATGTAAAGGATTACGATCGGCGAGAGTCGTATTAAAAGATCCTAATTGCGATCCTATTTAAGTAGGAAAGAGATTCGAATTTGGATTAAAAAGTTTATTAAAAATTAATGACGGATTAAGAAGAAATTACTGAAGAATATAATTAAGAATTAACTAAAGCAATTAATTAGTAAGAAAGATCTTTTCCTTTCGTTTTCGTAGTTTTCGTTTAATTTATTTTTTACCGATCTCAACATTACCGACCGAACTGTATCGCCGTTAACGGCAACAAGAAGAATCACATCTACCTACGCGTTTCGTCGGTAAGACAAACCCCTTCACTTTCCAACGGACGATAACTCTCCACTTGAGAGGTAACTTTTAATCGCTTTCTGTTTTATTCTAAACGAATAAATAGAAAAGAAGAAAAAAATCAAGATCTGTAATAGAATCGAAAGTAACACGACAAATTACTCTCGGTGCTTATGTAACGAACGTTGTACGCATGCACACGTTGGATGTCGAAAATGTCAAGAAAGGGATATCGCTTCCGCTAAAGTTCGTCGTTAATTAAAGCGGCGACAGAAATTAGATTAATTAAAATACCTACACGCCGGCGCTGTCACCACTGTATCCACGCATCGTTTCGGATTTCTCGAGATATAAGTAAAAAACAAATAATCAGTAAGCTACTCGAATTCGATTACAAAATATCCGCTATTAGCTCGTTTTTGCTAATACATGTCAAGAATCTAATACAAGATTAGACGTTACGAACGATTCGAGATCGTACCGAGTATATCGTGATATCTTTACTGACATGCGAGATAATATCGAACGCGAGGAAAATCACACCTTTGGGACGTAGCGCTTTGCGAGGTCGTGGAACCGAGTTTCTTTACGCGAAGTAAACGTACGTTACGCTAGAGTGATTTCTTTTTTTTTCATGAAAGCTTCCCGAATGCGCGAGTGATATTCTAATTTTTCTAATTACTTCGAACTTTCATTTTTTGACTGAACTGTTCGACGATGAAATCGTGGACCTCCAATTATTTATTTGCGGCCTACCGAAGCTGCGGCTCGCTAATTGAGAAATTAATTACGACTCTCCTCGATTAAAAAAAAAAGAATCGATCGATAAGACGAGATAAAAAATGTCCGTTTAGCTCGTAGAAAATTACGCCTCGGTGTAAAACTTAATTCGATCACTCGTAAAATCGGATTTTGTCCTGCAAAATCTCTCGCTGTCAATGCATTATACTCTCACCGTAGTTAGCGTGTTTTCCTATCGTTTAAAAGCAACGAAACGCCGTAAACGATCACCGCGTGTGTTTCGTGCGGTTAATTACGTTTATAATACCATCGCCATAGAGCGTTAAATTCTCGACATGCAATGAGAATTCACCCAACGTTTTTAAAGGAAATTTGAAACGCGTAGTACCTCCGATACGATCTCTTATTCGTTCCTTGTGAAACTGTGTGAAATGAATCGAAGGAATGTAAACGATCCTTTTCGTATTGTATTACAATGAAAAATTAATTCCGTTGATTGTAAATGAAAGATACGTGCTCGATGCTGTAGGATTGGTACAACGTACCATTAAAAACTGTTTATAATAAATAAAATGATTGGCAATTATCTAGAATAGAACTCCTCGCTGATTTCCATTACATTAAAATATGTTGTCAGGATTTTTATTTTTAGTTACTTTTTCTTATTTTCCGAGTATACTTCATCCTGGTGTAGGTGGCCACTCAATGGTCGACGTTTTACTCTCTTTATTCCAATTATTTAAAAAGTGATATAATTATACCCTCATACTAAACGATTCCGACTCACCGTATGATATTCATATAAGAAAAAAGATCAGCAATTTCCGAAACACACAGAGAAGAGAACCTATCATTAGGAGCAGCTGACGGAAACAGGATATATGTATCGCTCCGTTTACGGTCAAGTGTCTCTCATGCATCACGACCTGGTGGTTTTCCTCGGAACGGGCAGGTCCGCTATCTCCGAGTCTAAGTTTCACTCTCGGCAGCTTCCATCGAGAGTACAACGGCTTGAAAATACGAAAGTGGTTGCAAGAATCCCCTCTCGCGAGATAACGAGGAGCAAGAAGAAGGTGCATGTGCAGCCTCCGGATCAGCGACAACGTGAAACAGGTATATATAAAGTGGCAGATTCGCGCAAACGGTTACTTTGTTGTTTCCCGTGGCATTAGAAAGAAAAAAGGAGGAAACACAGAGGCAACGGCTAAAGAGGCAGGAAAGAAGAGTCGAAGAGTCGGAGAAGTCTCGAAGAATTTCTTAATGGATCGCACGGTGCGTTGCTTGAAATTTAAGTGCAAAGACGCTACCCCGAAACGTGATCGTAACGCTATCGGTGTTCTCGAGGGTGATTGATTGAATTCTTGATAAATATGGTTCCTCGACAGAGTCGCGTAGCGATAGTCTTGGCGTTTTTCGTAGCAGCTGCTACGAGCACTCCAGCTCAATCGGATTACCGGAGAAGTGTCTACGTCTACGAGGATGTACCTGTCGAGCGATACGAGCGGAAGGTTTTCTATGTTCGATTACCGAGACTCGTGAGCAAGACCAGACGAAATTACGTGGAGGAGGAGAAGTCGTCGGATGGCGGAGACAATGGAGCAGCGCCAGATAAGTCTGTGTACGATGATCCCATCGCTCTTCCGTGTAAGTTAATTTTCTTCTACTCGATTTCTTCGAACGGAGTAATTTTTTATTGCAATAAATCATTTTTCTAATAAAAAATGTTTCTGCAGCCGAATCATACGAGGAGCATTACAACGAAGGAGATGTGGGTAGTCACTCGTTCGAGTCGAACGTTCACGAAGGAATCGCACACGAAGGGCAGGTGCTGGGTCAGCACGTGCACGAAGATGTTCACAAGACGATCACGATTATAAAAAAAGTTGCCGTACCGTATCCCGTAGAAAAGACTATACGATACCCCGTAGTAAAGAGGATACCGTATCCGGTGAAGATACCGGTACCGCAACCCTATGCGGTGGAAAGACAGGTTCCTTATCCCGTGAAAGTTTTTGTCAAGGTCCCCGTGAAAATTCCAAAACCAATTGCCGTGATAAAGGAGGTACCGTATCCGGTAGAGGTACCGGTCGACCGACCGGTGCCGGTCAAAGTTTTTATACCGGATCCCTACCCTGTTGAAAAGAAGATTCACTATGAAGTTAAAGTACCAGTTCCGAAGCCTTTCCCGATCGAAAGGAAGATACCGGTTCCGGTGAAGGTTCCGATACACGTCCCACAACCCTATCCTGTCGAAAGGATCGTCCGTTATCCCGTAAAAATTGAAGTTGAAAATCCGATAGCGGTACCGGTACCAAAACCATATCCAGTCCCGGTCAATAAACCGGTTCCTTACCCGGTCGAGAAACCGGTACCGGTCCCGGTGAAGGTCGAAGTACACAGACCGATTCCAGTACCGGTCGATAAACCGGTACCGGTAAAGGTCAAGGTACCGGTACCCGCACCCTACCCAGTCGAGAAGGAGGTACCTTATCCGGTGGAAAGACCGGTAGCCGTGCCAGTGAAGATACCGGTCGAACGTCCGATTCCTGTTCACGTGACCAAACACGTGGCCTATCCCGTTCATAAACCCGTCCCGTATCCGGTCAAAGTTGGAGTACCTGTAGCCGTTCACGATGAGAACGACGATTATCATGTAGCGGAATCTGGATATTATAATTCTCACGAAGAAGCGGAACATCGATAAATTAATTTTGATAATAGTTTAATAATTCGTAGTCTTCTCATTCCAAAATGATTTTATTTCTAACGTGATAGAGACTACGCGACGTAATTGTTTTTATTTTTTGTAATTAAAAAATGGTACAAATAAGAGAGTAGAAAGTAGGAGTCTATAGAGTAGTTGAAGTTTCTAATGAGTTGTAAATGTAATATTTTAATTATAATTTCTCCGACATCTCTTGAGGGATAGTCAGTGTTGGAAGATTCAAATAGCGCCATCTTATAGCAATCTGCCGAGTACTAATATGTATGTTCGTGGAGAAAGTGCGGCTCGTACCGATTGTTGGCCAAGAGATAATTTATATTATTTGAACACTGAGTGTGATTTGAATAAAGAAATTTTCCGGAAACAGTGTTTCCAATTTTTTCACCAATCCTTACATGAATAATTTAAAAATTAAAAATTAATTTCCCATTTTCTTACCCATCCTCTCGATGTAACAACAATGAATGAGTTATCGACAGTAGGTATAATATTGTTTACTTCGAAGTACGTTCACTTGCATTTTGCATCGAATCACATCGAACGCGAAAAGAATTTTTTTTAAACTGATAATTGCATGCACGGTTTAATTCAAATATGCAAAACTTAAAGCGAAAGTAGCTATCGATAATTTAGGAAATTACAAATAGCGTTCCATCGACGTTCATTAAAACAGAAATTACAGTTATCGTCAGTCGCCTATCACAGCGAACGTAAAATTTCACCATGCGTCCCATCGTCTTTTGCGACTCCAAAAAATTGTTTAAAAAGGCGACGTGCAACAGATCGAGACGATCACAAAATACAAATCGTCGATTACCGGATTAGTCGAGCGAGAAAGTAATACACGAGTTCGTAAAGGCAAGACGTGTAGAACTTTTACACCGGTTTCGGTTTCACTGCACTGGACGCGTGAGAATCTGTAGAATGGCTTAATAAACATTATACAGAAAGGCGAAAGCGAGTTTTGTAACTTCGTCGAAACAAAGGGGGTGCGATCTCCGTGAAATGTGACGTAACAACGGTCAGAATATTTTGTTGATATGTAAAAAATAAAAGCAGAAAAAGATCATTCCTTATATATATAAAAAAAAGCGTGATATATTTTTCGACACATCAAAAAACGAAAACGAGATTTTCATTCTTTAGAAACGCAGAGTTCTTATTCAAATCCCGATGTTCTCTTAGCTTCGATAAACGACCGATTTTACGACACTTCATAGAAAGTATTCATACGCTCTCGTCATTAGCCGCGATTATTATTACCTTTAAGAACCATCGTAAAATTGGCGGTCTAAAAAATATCACGCAGGGGCGTATATAAACAGCGTCCCTTTCTCTCACGAGTTCGCCAGCAAATATTGGCGAGAAAATTCGTTCCATGTCGCATAATGCCTCGGTGAGCACAAATTCTAAAATTACAACCTTTCATTAATAACTACATCGGTAATCTCCACCGTGTCGCATAGCCACCTTCTTTTTCATGGTTCGCGAGTTAATGGCTCGAAGAAATAAGCAGAAATGAATTTCGATTCAGCTAGGGCTGCTGATATTACAGCCCTAGGGAAAAACAATGATGACCATTTAAGCGTGGATAATTGTCAGGAGCACGAGCTTGTACGGACTATAAAGATCCAGCTGGTCCAACCGGGGAAAGTCGTTCGAGCTATATAAATAATAGTCCGATAGCTTACCGTTTGGTTTCAGTTCGCATCGATCACTGGCTTGGATTGGAATCATCTCGACAACATGGGTTACCTGGTACACCCATTTCTTATCCTGATTATTAATTAAAACGACTGTTCATTAACAAAATCCGCGTTTGCAAAGCAGGAGCAGATTCTGATCGCTTTTCTATGCTTGGGGATCGCGCTAACGTCCACGGCCAGTCGAAAAGAGAACCTCGAGAGGGCAGCGGAATTGGCGGTGGAAAAAGCTGCCGAAAGAGTCGCGGAGAGGGCCGTAGAGAAAGCTTTGGAGAGCGGAAATACCACGACGGAATCGAAGACAGTTCGAGAATCGTATTCGAGCGTTAGGAAAGGTGGGGGGAGTCGAGACAGGGCTAATTACGAGTACGGTACTCGATACACCGATCTGGGAGACGAGGAGGACACCGAGTCCGATGCGGAAACCGACAAGGAGAACTGGAATAGGTATTCTAGGAGTAGCTGGGTCGCTGAACGCGAGCCTTGGCGAAGGATTCCAAGAAGCGACTGGGTAGACAATTACGGCCATCACGGAAAAGTGAAGACGATCACGGTAGAGAAAAAAATACCGGTACCGGTGACGGTAGAGAAGAAAATCCCATTCACGGTTTACAAGCACGTGCCTTACGAGGTAAAGGTTCCGGTACCTCAGCCCTACGCCGTCGAGAAAAAAGTACCTTACCCTGTGAAGGTCTTCGTGAACGTGCCGGTGGAGGTACCGGAGCCGTATCACGTCGAGAAGAAGGTGCCGTACGAGGTGAAGGTCGACAGACCCGTGCCGTACAAGGTCGAGGTGCCAGTACCACAGCCGTACACCGTCGAGAGGAAAATACCGGTGGAGGTGAAGGTACCGGTGCCACAGCCGTACACCGTCGACAGGACCGTACCGTACGAGGTAAAGATACCCGTCAAGGTACCGACACCATATGAAGTTGAGAAGAAGGTTGCCGTGCCTGTCAAGGTCACCGTGAACCGACACTACCCAGTACCTGTACCCAAACCCTATCCGGTCGAAGTAGAGAGACCGTACCCGGTGGAAGTAGCCAAACCCTATCCCGTGAAAATCAAAGTTCCAGTCGACGCACCCTATCCCGTACCAGTAGAGAGACCCGTGCCAGTACCGGTCAAAGTACCACAACCTAAACCGTACACGGTGGAGAAGCCCGTACCCGTGGAAGTGGCCAAACCGTATCCGGTACCAGTTAAAGTCCCCGTTGATAGGCCTTACAAAGTGTACGAAGAGGCACACGTACCTGTACCAGTTCGAAAACCCTTTCCCTACTGGGTCCAGGTTCCTGTGCCTGTTAAGCTAGGCTGGCAGGGAAGTGGACATCATACCGGAGGAGCTTTCGCGGATAGAAACGGCTCGACGGAAAGCAAAAGTATAAAGAACGATCGCGTAAGGTCAAATACGCCTACTCGAAGTTGATGCATTGGAACGGTAAAAATTATAGAATAATTTAGTATTTGTTAGACTGTCTAAGCTCTCTCTCTCTCTCTCTCTCATTACTGTTAAGGTACGTATTTATATTTTCTGTCTTTTTATACTAGTTACGTACCTCCCGGTACGCCAAACGTGCTTCGCTTGTTAGATTAAGCTACGAAGAAGACTACCGATGCTTCGTTGGAAACGATGCATATATATGTATTTTATATCGGAAGTCTCTGTGTCTGTGTCGAATAAAGTGCAACGGCCCGTTAAGTTCTGCTTCTTTTTTTTTTACTTCACAACGTACCCCTATCGAACAGCTAATTCGCTTAGCATTCTTTCCTAACGACTTAATGAACGACCGCGCCTCGTGGATTTCGATGATGCAAAAATATCTACTTGAATTAGTTCGCTCGAGCAGTACTGTAGGAAGTAATAAAGCGAAATCTTTTTTTTGCGGGCGAAAAATTCACGGTGTTATGAAAAAACGGAGAAATTACCCGAACAAAATTCGTTTCTTACCGTATTAATTTCTCGAATTATCCACGAGCTAGTGAACGAATAACGAAGAATATATGTGTACGCGTAAGAATATTTTTTTTATGGAATTATATCGATCGATCTCTAGCCACAGCGAAGGGATACCGATAAGAGTGTATAGGAGAATGATATTTTTTTAATTTCACATGATCGAGGTATTTCGGCAAAAAAGATCGAGGAAATCGTCGGATCGAGGAAACATCGGAATAACGAGCACAACCAAAGCAAGATACGCCTTTCGTCCGGATTACATCGCGAGTGTAAGAGATTATTTCCTCTCTCTCTCTCTCTCTCTCTCCTCTAATTCCCCTCGCTACTACTCCTCTCATCCATCAATTTCATTTACTTCCTAGTACTCTCTCTTTCGTTCCTACGCCTAAAGCTAAGACTCCGTTTGGCGCCGCTGAGTTCCTCGTTTCGGCCGAGGAGGCCAGCGCAGCCGATGCGAACGCGTAAGTGCGAGTGTGCCGCGTCACGAGGCAGATGGAAGATATAAATGTGATTCGAGTGGGGAGGATCGGATTGTGATGGCGAAGAGCGAGGAGGAGGAGAGAGGAGACAGGGGAAGGGAGTCCTGGCAAAAGAGCGTATACACGTACGAGAAACTTCGAGCGGATCCGAGGCGTAGAGCGGAAAGGAGAAATATCTGGATGCTCTTACGGCCAGCTGTGATTTTAGCGGACAACCGTTAACATACGATTTTGCTTTCCTATCTGTATATACTCGGTGAACCGTTTTCTTCCGTAGCGAAATTACTTTTTAAATAGTATCAAGAATTTATAAGATTGTTTGTAGAGAGTCGAGTGGAGGGCTATACGAAATGTTGCCAATCTTTTTCTTTTTTTTTCTTCGTATGAAAGTGATTTACGAAGTGGAGAGAATTATGATGACGATATAACGATTAGAGATATATATGTACGATGTTCTGTAATAAAGAGCGAGGAATATTTAGAACAAACTGCTGCTATTTTTATGATCTATAAAAAATAATAAATGTCGTGAAAATAATTAACAGGAGGTTTATAGACGATAAACAAATCTAATCTAATCATAAAACTTGTTCGTTGGCGTATGTAGGGTTGTAGTTATAAAGCGTATTAAAAATAAACTTCCAGATAAAAAACAATTCTGAATTTTTCTATATCGAAGTTTTTACAAAATTACGAGAACGTTAGGTAGATATGTTAATTTACGCAAAATTCAATTCACAGTAAACGTGTTATAACGATCGGATAAGTAGTGTCATAATTGTAGAAGGAATAAAATTAATTTGAAATTAGTTCTATTTCGATTGGAATAATTTGCGAGCGATTTCCTTGGTATCATTTACGCTAGGCTCGATTCGTCGTTGGAAAGGGAAGTAAAACACGGGAATGGAAACGCATCCAGGCGCATTACGGAATCATCGTCGCGTGCACTGAAGATTTAGAAAAATGCCTACGCGTCTACGTGAACGTCTACGACGCGCAACAGAACGTTCACGGCACAGCAAAGGTTCGAGGTGTGTGTTTCACTTTTCCGCAAAGCGTGCAGAGGGGCTTCGAGTTCCGTGCCGGGGGAAAGCGGTCTATAAAGACGGTGCCACTTTCGGGGGAAGTATTCAGTAAACTCTGGACATTGGCCGGGCCCGCGAGATAACCGAGAGAAAGAGATGAGAATTTTGGTGAGTTTTCGACTAAGTCTTCAACTTTCTCGGATAGAACAAACAATCGTCTGTAAAAAAGAAACAACGACGTAATTTGTTTTTTAATACCTAGCCGAACGAAAGAAACCTAACGATTAATCCATGTGTTATAGCGCGTCACGCTGTTTCTCGGCCTCCTGGCCCTGGCTTACAGCGAGAACGAGAAGAAAGAAGTCGAGAAGAAGAACGTCGAGACCGAAAGTACGGCGAACGATGCTAACACGGAAAAGCGACAAGACAAACGTGGAGTCGGTCACTTCGAGGGTGGTTACGACGATGGTGGCTACGGAGGTGGCTATGGAGGTGGCTATGGAGGTGGCTACGGGGGTGGCTACGGTGGTGGCTATGGGGGTGGAGATTACGGAGGTGGCGAAGTTTCCTCAGGTGGAGACGGTGGTGGATACGGTGGTGACGATGGTGGCAAGGTCAAGCAGATAACTGTCGTGAAGAGCGTGAAGGTACCTTATCCGGTAGAGAAGAAGGTACACTACCCGGTGGAGAAGGAGATTCCGTATCCGGTGAAGGTACCGGTACCGCAACCGTACCCCATCGAGAAGAAAATACCGGTACCCGTGAAGGTTTTCGTGAAGGTGCCAGTACATATACCACAACCGTATCCGGTAGAGAAGAAGGTGCCGTATCCAGTGCACATACAGGTGGAGAGGCCAGTACCTTACAAGGTTTACATACCGCAGCCGTACCCAGTGGAAAAGAAGGTACCGTATCCGGTAAAGGTACCGGTACCACAGCCGTTCCCCGTTGAAAAACCAGTACCGTATACGGTGAAGGTACCGGTCCACGTACCAGCGCCCTTCCCGGTGGACAAACCGGTTCCTTATCCGGTCGAAGTCCCAGTCGACAGACCCTACCCGGTTCACGTATCGAAACCGTATCCAGTACCAGTGGAGAAGCACGTACCAGTACCGGTAGAAAAACCAGTGCCCTATCCGTACAAGGTTCACGTAGAAAATCCGGTACCCGTACCGATCGTGAAACCGGTACCCGTACACGTTAAAGTACCGGTAGCTGCACCCTATCCAGTCGAAAAACCTGTCGCGGTTCCGTACGACAAGCCTGTACTTTACCCAGTCAAGGTACCCGTCGAGCGACCCGTACCGGTTCACGTAGACAAACCGGTTCCCGTACACGTCGAGAAACCAGTACCGGTACCCGTGAAAGTACCAGTTGGGGTACCCGTCCATCATCACGAGTCATCGTCCGGTGATTCTTACGGGGGTGACTACGAGTACAGTTTAGGTGGACATTCCTCGTATTGAGAGTTGAAGGGCCCGTAGAAAATCTACGTTTTACCTTCCCAGAGGGAGGCTTTACGTTTCTTTTCTTTTCATTTCTTCTTGTTTTTCCTTGACGATGGCGAACTCGAGGTCGGTCGTCTTCTCGCGAGAAATTTCCAAGGAGGTTGCTCTCGAGAATACGTGCAAGTTCCTTCCGGCTCGAAAGACAATGGCCCGTGATATTTATTCGTCGCGACGTCGTCGGTCCTTTTATTCTTTTCTCTATCGAGAAGAGAACGCGACCACTGTCTGCATTCTCTTCGCAGACGGCAACTGACTTTCTTGGTAAGGTGTAAAAACGACGATGTCACTTTAATTACTAAGGGATAATAGGATAATGTAAGACACCATTTGACACAGTCACACATGGTGAACGCACTACGGAAACATTTATATTTTTTTATACCGAATTCTTTTGTACCATCTCTTTCACTTTTGAATAAAACCAAAGAGAAAAGGAGACTGTCTTTTGATCTCTGATCATGTATTACGTCACTCCAATTACCATCCCGTTATTATCCTTCACGCTCGATCGCGAGTAAAAGTACTGTACGATTTCAGTCGGTACGAGCTTTTAGAAAATCGTTATTGAAAAGGTCAGAGATGCACGCCTAATTAAATTCGATTAGATCTGCTCGCAATTAATGTTCGATGATCATCGGGGCGAGAACTTTCGAGGTGTTTTCATAGGAGAGAAAAAAAGCGTGCGATCGCGGGACTAGCAAAATCGAGAGATAACCATCGAGCTGGATATTCATTCGCAAAGGATCTTCCTTACGTCCTCTTTTCACGATAGACCGACGCCTAACGATAGCCGATCGTAGTTTACGGTGGCTCGTATATCGGCTGTTGATCTTCATCGTGCGCGGAGAAAGGCACGTGTTTCTCGTTCGTTCGTACAACGTCGATGATCGGCGCTACGGTGAAAACGAAGGAACATAAAGGAAAACGGATACACGTACATGCGTGTACATAGATCCGAAAGTGAAAACATTCGCTTTCAGATTTTCGCGCTGCGGGTGTATGTATAATGTAATACGATTGGATCACGAAAAGTGAACTATTCGGTAAAATTAAGTAAACAACAAAAAAGTACTAATATTCTATATTAATAAAATAGTAACAAAAAAGTTAAATTTTATAGAAAGTTACTTTTGATGTTCACTTAATTTTACCTTTGGTAATACCAAAAGATCTGCAATTCAATTGGTAATTTCAACTGAATACCAGTATTTAAGAAATGTTCTCGATCGAATATAGGTATTCCTGTAGCTACGTATATCGATGGTCAAACCAAAATCGATATAATTTTGATTCGATGGATTATCGAATAAATTTAGCGACTTACCGGATGTAGGGAATGTTAGCGGGAATGTGGTACTTCGCACCGGGATCAAAATCATCCTCGGATCTGAGTACAGGTGGTTTTACTCCACTGTACTGTTCCTTCAATCTATGCCAGTGACAATTGTATTCCTCTCGATTGACGAAGCCACGAAAAACATCCCATCGCCATTTGTCCACGGCGATGCTAAACGGTAGAAGCACTAATTTCTCCATGGCTAAGGAGAAGAGATAATTGATATCGGCTGCAGGCTCATCGATGTACTTGTTGGCCAATCCCAAGGTTTGAAGATGACGAGGCGTAGCCACGCTGAGAGCTACGGCTTCCCCGACAGCCTCGTGAAAGCCTATTTTNTTTTTTTTTTTTTTTTAAAGAATCGATCGTTATAGTTGAATTGTCATGGAAAAGAATTAAAATTATGAGGTAGGCGAAGTAAAATAACACTGCTAGCCTTAACCTTACTTTCATTCTTCCGGGCAATAAAATCTAGCCGATCTGTTCCTGGTATACAAAGTGAGGTATTTGAACGAACACGGATGTGACAAGTATTTCTATACGGCCATATACGAGCCAGAGAAAAATGTGTTTCCATTTAAATATTCCACTTAATATGTCATGAAATTTATGTGGTATCCAGTATCGCTAAACGTTCCAATAAATTTAAGATCTAATGATTTCGATATTATCATACGCCTCGAATAATGATTTATGCATTTAGCGCGACAAAATAAAATCGAGATCGGCAAGGCCGCACGGTACTTAGGCTCTTAGAATCTACTTCCCGTCCACTGGGTGGCAGTGTGTTCCGGTGAGGGCGAACGACCGAGCGTTGCAACGGTGAAAGTACGATTATACCGTAATAAAAATATTTTAACATCCAACGTCTCTTAGCCAGTAGACCGCTCGCTACGAGAGCGAGTCTACTCGCGAAGTTCGCGAATCTACTTCGAGCGTATCCGTTCGGCTCTCGCTTTCGCGCTATTACTCATAAAAACAGTCGTGTAGCGAGAGTCCTGGGCCTTCCGGAAGCGAGGATGGAACGAATGGACGAGACGCTTGCGTAATCGCGTGTCGTCCGTTGTGTCTTGAACGATTACGCTGACCGTTTTAACTCGTTCGAGTGTGTTCTCATTGTTTTTCTTTTTCGCGTAACGACCATGTCGATTCGAGTTATACACTGTGGTCGTAAATAAAATACAAAGGTATTTGGTAGTCGAATACCGGTATTCGAATTCGACATTAAAGGGAACATACTGGTATTCGAGTGTATTAATTTTAATTAATTTAATTGTATCCATTTAATTGATATTATCAACCGAATACCGGTATTCGAATATATTTTCGGACTCGATTAATAAAATCTCTTCAGATTATTTCAATACCTGGATTAGCACCATCCCGAAATTCACGAGGAAGTCCACTGTATCGCAAAAAGTACTGAATATGAGCCATCTCGTGGTGCACCGTGATGAGATCCTTCATCGTAACCTTCGTACACATTTTGATTCTATAATCGATACGATTGCAGAAATCCCATGCCGAGGCCTGGCAGATCAAGGGTCGATCACCGGGATCGGCGATCACGCTGCCTGCCCAGAATTCCGGTGGCATGGCACTCAGGTTCAAGGACAAGTAGAATTCCTCGCCGATTCGAAACATGTCGATCGGTGTATAGCCCTACGTATTCGCAATAAACGATTTTATAACATTTGACTTTCATTTAATAAAATTTCTATGACTACAATTCAATGTAATTTATGTCTACCTGAGCTTGCATATCCTGCGTGACGTCTAAGTAATTTTTGCCAGGATATGGAATCGTTATATCTTGAATATTGGTCCACGATTGAGCCCATACATTCCCTGAAAAAAAGATGACCGTATCAATTTCTGTGGACGAGTTCAGGAAGTGCAAATATGGAAAGCGACACTATAGAATAACGTTAATAAAATATAATTAGATTTACTCATATTAAAAATATCGAAATTACGCTAACTCATCCATCGTACCGAGTATGTGAGACGGAAGTGGCGCATAACCGCTGATCTTTTCGGGTCCATACAAATCTCTCAACTTCTTCCTAACGTAAGCATGTAATTCCTCGTAAAGTGGTCTGATCGTTTCCCAAACGTCTTCGATCTCTTGCTGAAAGTTCGAAGATTCATAGGGAAACATCCAATACTCTGCAGCATCCGTGAAATCTATACGATACGAATAAACGTTTACTTTCCATTTGTGATTCTTTCATCTTCTATCGAACTTATCGTCAGACTTACTGTTCAACCTGGCCGCTTCGTTGTTCAGTGTGACCAACTGCTGATAAAGATCCTTCATCGGAGCACCGCTGCGTCTTCTCCATTCCGTCCATACGTATTGCAGCTCGTCCCAGTTACGACTTTTCGCCATGATTCGTGCGATATCTGCGAAGTCATTGTCAAAAATAAAGCAATTATTATTTTTCTTTACATCCAACGAGTCCCGTTCACAATTTCTCGTAGTCGCGAGTTTTCACTTTGTACGCGCGATCACGTTCGGATCCTTCGCTTTCACGACGATAGACCGCTCGATTCGTTCCTTCCTATTTCCGATCCAAGATCCACGAGAAATCATTCTTTGAAATAAGATCGAGTTTATCGTACTAATAGCTGATTCTTATGTTTTATCATTATTTCATCCGTTACGGTCGTATTTTCGTCAATCATGTATAGGTAATTGTGTATTATATTAATTGGTATGTTTTTTTATCGAACCATGCTGCACGTGTATAAAAGATAGGTAGAGAGAAAACCTTCTTGTAGATTATGTAAACTTAAAGAAACCGATGAAAACGCGAAGATAGCGCGCACGATATAATTAATCTACTCGAAAGCCTATAAAAGATCACGTTACGCGAAGTAGAAGGTGTTTTCTACCAGGAGAGTTTCTTCGCGAGAATTTCCGTGGTTTTATTTTGCCGGAAAAACGCTTCAACTATGTATGCAGTAGATCCTTTTCGTAGCTTTCGTACGTGAAATAAAATACAGTGAGATTTTTGTTTATTACCTGGATATAAGCGTAGTCCGCAGTTGAAAGGATCGTTGTACGCACATATGGTGGCTCCGTTGTAAATTGCGAGCATATCGTTAATTATTCGATTGTACTGCAATGACGAATGAAGAGAAATAAAATTTATATTATTTAACATTTAGATTCCCATTATACGGACAAAATTAAATATATAATAAATTCGTTGGAAAAAATTAAAATATCTAAATTTCGTCTACCGTAAGCAACTCACCCTGTCTAATTGATCCAGTGGGAGAGCCGACGGGCCAACCACGGAAAGATATCTTAGACGACGTCTTATTATCGGATCCCTTATATTGTTGATATCGATACGAGAAACAAGCTGCCAAGCTTGATTTTGAAAATCGGCATACAATTGCTGGGCCTCGAGCTGAGAACAATCATAAATACAAAGTACAATAAAACATGTATGTATAATACATACGTCGAATAATTTCCGAAAGCATCTTGCGCAATCGAGATAATTGAATCCACCTCGTCGAACAGGTGTACCTATCTCATCGCGTCGTTTCCCGTAATAAATCACGAAAGAAAGTTTAAATATCAAGCGACGATGCGTACGCTAAAATTTCTTATTACATCTTCGATTTCTCCGAGCTAAGCGTAAGCGTCTCGCAATTTTATAACGTATTCACCAGAGCCGTACCTTTCTTCCTCGTACGATCGTTCGTCATTTCGCGGACGTGAGAAAACCGTTCCGTGTTGTTAAATCGTTTAAGAGATCGTCACTCACGCGTAACGCGAGCCGAGTCGACGCCGCCTATCGGAAAATTCCGGTTTACCGTTAGACAGATAATAGCCTTATCGTCGTACTTCTTCCTGAATTTGGTTCGCGAAGAAAAGAAAAAGAGATTGCACGCGGTAGGTCGGTGTCCTACCTTAAATTTTTATCAATTCGATGTAAGCGGTCCAGTTTGAAGGGATATTAATGTCGCATGATTTTTACTAATGAATGTCAAGTTAATTTATGAAAAAATATCGTACAAAATGATTAATTTATGCTCTAACGTCTTTACGCGTTCTTCTTACCGGTTGGTTATGAGATATATCACATTTTGTGATATTTTCCAGATTGACCAGAAGTTGGTACGTATAAAAACGAATAGCATGAGAACGGCGTTATGATAGGTAAAAGGAGTACAGGAGATAACACCTTAAAAAGGGAGGCGAAAAACAACGAAGACTTGTTTACGTGCGAAAGACTATTGCGAAAGACATAATGGAAGGTTAATTCACGGGGAATTGAGTAAACTCGTGAATTCAGGAGAAGAGAAGGTCCAGGTATGTATATAAAATTGCGTGTGATCTTTTGCAAAACAATAACGGGTCATTTAAGCTCGCTAATTGACCGACGACGAAATTCTCGCCGAAGGAAGATCGTCGAGGTCGGGCGTAAGTACCTACAGCGGAAGGCAACGGTAACTAATATAATGAGATGGTATGGTATTTAGATAATGGTGTAAGTCGAGAAAGAGTCTGGATTGATAAATATTCGTATGCAGGAAATGGAGAAAGTATTTGTAAACTAATTAAAATTACGTAACTTGACTTTATGAATAAAAGAAATTAAGATAATTTAATACACTATGGTATAATAATAGTAATAATAATGACGATGACTTTTCACCGACTTTTTTTTTATCGAGTTCTTAGATTTCTTCGAGTTTTTTTTTATCAAAGCTAGTGATAAAAATTAACTAATTCCAGGACGAGTTTTGACGTTCAAAGATTCCTAAAAATTTACAATTACTCCGTTTTGAAGAACGTACGAATACTTCCTGCACTCCCTGTATATCGGCACGGTAATTTCTTTCTCCGCGCTAACTATAATGAGGGTAGAAAAAGTTAGGAAAAAAGTAATAAGAAAGAGTAGACCATCGACAAGCACTAGACGCAATAACATAGCCGGAGGCGGACAATTATCGTTATTTTTAATATCACACGACTGGAATCGTGTAGATTTCACATTCGCAACACGTCGAAAAGACTCGGGCGATTCCCGATGCTCGAAAGAGGGAAAGGGAGGAAGAGAGCGAGAGAGGGAGAAAGAGAGAGACTACTTGGTTGCACAATCGTTTGGAACCAGTCACAATGGCACCACATGGGAATATTTCCCGCGGAGGCGTTCGGCCTTTCCCGGACAATGCTAGTCCGCCTGTCGTGTCATGGAAATCCATCGTACACGAAATTACGATTTACTATGGGCTTAAGAAGTACGTATAAAACGTGACACGCGCGCAAGCCTCTCGAAGGATCTCGCGATGAGAAGAAAGGGAGAGAGGGAGGAGGTCGAGGTTTTTTCGATGAAAATAAGTTTGTTCTGTTGGTCTAAATTAATCGTATTAATATCTTAACAGATTGTTGATCGACTATTTTATGCCACAGCTAACATTTGTCAAAGATTTTTTACAACAGCTTTCGATACAAGACATGCATTTAATTAATCTTTTTTAAAACTATTACGAACTGTTACAATCATAATATGCTATGTACTTTGTAAATCGATTTGTTATAAATGAATAAAAAACTAATTATCACGAAATGATACCGTGGTGTATTTTATATCCCTCCCCGCCCCTCCTCGATTACTCGCAATCAGTGTCTCTAATTATAAGCGTTAAGGTAGTCGATACGAAAAACGAATTAGTTTCGCGCGATTCGCGATAATGTCTTACGTCATCCAGATCTCGTCTCCCTTTCGTTTGCTTCGAAAGCGTTTCTCGTTAAAGGTTATTACAAGAACACAAAACGGTAGGCACGTGGCAGTCCCAAAAGTCGTTATCGTATCTAAAATGGTCTCGCGCGCATGCGGGTGAATTATTTCTATGTAGGGCGATCGATGTGAAAGTTTTTGAAAGGAGCCAAAACTATAAGGCCGAAACGTATGCCAAATATGTTATACTAAACATAATAATAAAATTCCAATCTTACTGCCTGCAATTGCGTGTACTCGTTGACATCGGTCTCGTAGCTCCACTGAGCGGCCACATTGGCGCTGCATCGTTCAGCGCCGAGAAAATCCAATTTTGCTAAAATGTTCCGGTAGTCCAACTCGTTCGAAGGAAGCTGCCGTCCAAATCCATTACCATTTTCATCGCGTAGACTCGGTAGATCCAATTGCGCGTGCACGAAAGACGAGAGAAGAAAAAGAAGAAGGAGCCACGTGGAGGACGTCTGAAAGTACGGAATGCGTGTTGTCAACGAATTCGGCTCTATTTTTATTACCTACTTCCCGATTAATTGGGAGATCTTGTCGGAAAGGTGGACGACGGAACGACGATAATAATAATTGCGGAAGGGAATCGATTCATTCCGGCACCAAGGGTGACGAACCGAAGCGTATTTTGAAATAGCTCCATCGATCTTTATCGTTCTGGGCTGAGTGTAATGAAGGGTTGGATTAGATGTAGTAAAGTTCTTCCGGTAGGTATGCTATTTTTGTCATTGAAGAATCTGAGACATTGTACATAAATTTGATGCACGGTTAAGCGTACGCTGACCTCGTTTATCGATCAGTCCAGTTCTCTCACCTTTCTGTAGGTTATAACGATCGAAAAAAGAGGGTTGTTCTTGATGGTATCGCGTACGGTAGTAGGAGAAATAACGTGATCGTTTATCGAAAATGAAATATTACATGTATACCCAAAATCAGAAGTTTTTAAAAAAGGAATTAAACAATGTTGAAATATTATTTTACAATATCATCGTATTGTAATGAGACAAAAGTATTATAATATCGTCACTCGGTATCATAATTCTCACTTAATCATAATTCATTCTCGGTATCATAATTCTCACTCCTTAAAACAACCCCTATTCGTTTAAAACAAGCAAATTTTCATTCACGTCGTTATTACAGCGTACAAACGATACATACTAACATCTATAATTATTCCAAAACACAGAAACGCGTTAGACCTCAACGTATCGAGGCATAAAAATTGCAACGTTATTTTAAATCATATCGTTACGTCGCGAGCAAGGCGTTTACATGCAATTCATCTGTTGACTTCACGGTCACGTGTTACGTCTCGGCGTTACGTATTTCCTTTTCACCATGAAACACGGCAGCGGCTCTTTATGCACGGCAGTAGGTCATACAAGATTAGGTTCAAGATTCATTGGCCTTGTCGTTTACGATACTTATTGCTAGAGGAGTAGCATCATTTTCTATGCTACATAAATTCCATTCCGTTCAAGAAATATGATGGTAATGATCGTATTATGTATGTAAGTACGTTAGCGATGATCTTGCGGTGAGTATCTCTCGATGTCTTAAAAGTTAGGTATATGACATAGCGAAGTTACGGTGCTACGTTAATGTCACTTTCTTTAGCAGATTTATAAAAACATTCGACAAGAAAAATATGGAAATGGGAATAAACGGGATCAATTGCTTCAATTTTCTTATTCTTTTTACTAACCCCATTTTCATAATCACCGGTATATACGTACTTGGAAATTATGTAAAATATATGCACGAAACTCTCGTAATATTGACAATCAATTGTATAAATGAAATAAGTAATGTATGCGACATGCACATAGGATGTCACATTTGATGCTTTACGTGCAATTATTTCTCGAATTATTCATTATTTAAAAAAATATATCAAATAGCACCTTCGCTTGGAAAAATGTGTCTTCGAACGAGACACGTTGTATATAAAAATAAATACGTGCCAGGTAAAAACGTTAGATCATCGAATAATTTGTGTCTTACCGTCGTGAACATTTTTACGTTAGAAAAACGACAATTTGTTTACATTAATAATACTCTACACGTCATCCATCAATCTTATAAACAAATAGGACATAAATTATTCAACGATCTAACATATCACGCATTTCGTTCTATACAATAAAACTTCAACTCACCAGTACACCGATGCTCCGATCAACAAAAGTCCCGCCAGTAGATCGACGCGGGGCATCCATGATCGATATTCGATATCCTAGCTGAGCGTTCACCCTCAAGAATCATCCACTCGAGTTCCAAAAAATTGCTCGATATCCTCGACACCTCCTTCGCGCGATCTCTCGACACGTAGTAACTTTGAGAGGACGAGGCACACGGTCGACGCGTTTCGTCAAGTCGTCACTAAAAGCCTCGTGTTCGCCGGCAAATGTACATTTATTCTTGCGAAGCAGTTCGAACGCGACCACCAGGAGGTCATCCGTGGCACCGAGGGTGGGGAGATGCGTATTACGTACACCTTGGTAGATCCATACACCGTTTTTCTCTGTGTCCTCGTTCGTCGTTCCGTTGCTGCCAAAGACGAGACGGTTCTTGTATGTTGAACGAAGAAAAAGATGAGACAGAGTAAAAGAAGAAGAAGAAGAAGAAGAAGAAGAGGGAAACGATTGCGACAGCTTTGGCTTGTCTTTCTCACGTTGACAAGAGCCACTCGACTGACGCTACGAATGAGTGTCATTGTTTACGACAGCACGCGCCTCACTGCCTGCGAACTTCTCCTCTGACGTGTGTCGATAGAAAATTCGGAGGTTCCTCTGTATTGATAAACATAAGTTCCCGTTGTCCTTTCCGACGTTTTTTTCTTCCAGCCGAGTTAACGAGGTAGAGAGAATATTATTGTTGAATCGTCGAATGGGGATCGTGCCACCATTTGTCAGGTTGGGTGATTGGAAAAATCGTGAAGAAAAAAAAACATGAATGATGTTCGCACGATGATTTTGCTTAAGATATGCAAGGATGGGCGATGGAGAAATTTGTGAATAAAAATCCTGAATGGTCGCACTGTTATGCCTATGGCCGTCACTTATATTCATACTCGCTTGATTTTGCGCTCCTTCTTAGAACTTTACCGACAGGATGTTTATAAGATAGCAATAACTGCATAACGTTCTCGAAATTACCCTATCAAAGCTTGCAAGACGATATCCCTTTTATAAACATCTTTCTTTTTCGCCTTGACGTAGTTGCGCCTATCTTTTTATATTAATAAATCACCAAATGTTTTAAATCTCCTGTTTACCCAACTTGTAAATATCTTCAACGCGTAAAAGAATTTGGTATAGTCTTACCTATGTACCTTAGCGATTTTAATGTTTCAAAAGTGTTTCAGAAATTAGGTCCATTAATACACGCCATTTTTCTTTTGACATCCCATAGAAACGTAAAAGACTTTTCATAAAAGAAACGATGTCCTATCATTGACTCGACCCACTTCTATGATCAGCTCTCGTTACAATTAAAGATTTTAATTCGCAATCTCTTACTGGAAAGACTACGCGCACAATAGCGGTAAGGTCTCGATCACGTTTTCCAGGGCAATCATCGTTAATCGCTTAGCTCGATCTACCGAATGGATATCAAGGTGATCTTACGCGAGAAAGTATCAACGAGGTTAGATCTCCACGCCTAGAATCATCAAAGACACACACACACACGCAATTTTCTCTCTTCGGTTCAAATCCTATTTTCGCGTTTACCTACCTGTAGCTGAATCACCAAGATGATATCACTCATAGAGACGAACCAGAGACTTCCTAAGGGGCGGGGAATGAATGAAACATCGATAAGTCGAATCCCTGCGAATTATCTCGCGGTTTGAGACTCCTCCACTGCAATTTTATGCATTATGAGGTGATTCATCGCTCACGTCTCCGTAACGTCCAATTACATGATTTTATCTTTTTTTACATTGATCTCACACGAAGCAGGTATACCGTTGTTTCGCATAGATCTCTTCGGAGACTTCCAGTTCCATCTTTCTCAACTTTTATCGATATTATTCCTCGAGACTCCTTGGAATTCGCTTCGATCTTTTACCACGAATCGTTCGTGCAATAATTAGGACGAGTAGACGAGAGACTGGGGAGGCTAGCAGGAACAATCGAATTATGTGACTGGTCGTTTCGTCGTAAAATGCAAAGCATAAACAACAACCGCGCCCATCTTTCAAGACACACCGAGGATAATCTCACGATCATCCGGAATGTATGTACAGAGATACGTGACTGCGTGAATCGTCTAGGCTAGTTTGAGTGGCCTTGAGAGTTATAACACGTTGAAATTTCTGCATATGTAAGTGTGGTATCGATCGATATAGTAATTCAATAAATTTTTATTTATCTTGACAATTTCTCACGCACGCTGTTGCACAAGTGATGCACGTGAATTTTTTATATTCCTAATGCACCAATTTAATTCGATTCCTTAATTATTAGTATCTATATAACATACATTATACAATTATAATACTTACAAAGTATACTGTAGAGTATAAACATTTTTTAACATTTATATATCATGCACATACCACGCTAGTTTATATACATAGTCATTATTAGCCAATAAAAATTGAGTTTCATCGGTACCAAGCACCGTAAAAACTCAACCATCGAAGGGATTACGTTTTCCGTGCACGTAGCCGAAGATAATTGCGTTTCAACGTCAACGAAGGAGGAACTCGCTTATTTCGGTTGGATGTATATAGTAACGACGACCGTGAAATGAAATTAACGGGTCAGTGAAAGACATTTTTTCTCGTTCGTCCCACTTTTAATGACAAATCGCGTAAAAAACGTCGTAACAACATATAAAACCGGCGTAACGCACGCGGTGCGAAGCGTTCTCCACTCAAAAGCGTACACCTCGTTCTCGTGCCGGCTCGGGCTTCGACAATGGCTAATCTCATCGGGAGATAACGCTCGCGCCGGTCTCACGTACCGACCGCGATTCTGGGTTCAAGTACGCTCCTCGAATCTTTAGCGCACCGCTTGCGCACGATGCCGATGCAACGGTGCGTTTATTATTGCCGTCTTTTTTCCCATTTTTAGCGAATACCACGTCGTTTCTTTTTC
>JAIFRP010004408.1:1343081-1354986 GCA_032403825.1 Odynerus spinipes
CTCTCTCTCTCTCTCTCTCGCACTTACACACTCCTTCTCCGTCTTCTATCTTCGAAGCGGTGCGCGAGCGGACTGCGAGGCGCCATGAGAATCGTAAGTAAATCAGTTCTACGGTGTACCGCCTAGCGTCTAGTACTTCCATTCGACTCGAGAAAGTATTCGTATGTTTATTCGAAATGGAAAACTTTCCTTTTTTTGTTTATTTTATTTTTTCGAGTGGATTTCATGTTTATATTGGCAATGGGGTTGTGTTTTTAGAAAATAAGGGTAGATCGTGACAGCGATGGGAGATTTTTTAATTGGTGATTAATAATTGATTTTTGTAACGTAATACTGGTGGGGTAATTTTGTTCGAAAAATTGTACATCATTTCTTGGCACAATTTGGTGATAGTTTAAATTATATTAGAATTACGTCGGATACGTAAGTTTTAGTTTTGCAATAAATATTTTTAATTGTTTCAACGCTGCCACGATCAATTATTATTTTTAAAAAAATCCACAATTCTTTTTTTTTCTCTAGATCCACTTATAACTTCAGATTATTTTGTTCGATCGCCAAAAAAGTAAATGCCGTTCAAAGATCTTACGAATATTTCTCGAATCTACTAAAACAAAACGCGTCAATAATTATTACCGTATAACATAACGTTTAATTTACATATTTTAAAGACAATTTTTGTCTAAAATAAAAACATGAATGAAATTCGTTCGCGTAATAAACGAGGAACTTCATAAACGTACATGTAATAACGTACATGTAATAACGTACGTGTAATCAGATACTAACCGTTCCGCTTCATAAATCAAATACACCTCATTTCAGCCGGCAATAATTATCGACCACACCGAATATATTTATGAAACACCCGTTAAATATTCTGCTTAAAATCGAGTCTCGTCGATAAAGAATCTCACGTCGAACGTCATATCGTACATCAAAACGTATCCTCTGGTAAAAAGACTTACCTACTATACACTCTCGAAATGTACGCTTTGCTAGCTCGCACGCCATTGCGGGATTCGTAGTAGAAAAGCGAGTGCAGCAGCTCGATTCATCTTAATGTCTGTATATACATATAAAAGCGTGTAGCAAAGTGTATCGTATTTCGCGTATTCCATCTCGACTTTCTACATCCTCCATTACTCCGGAAGGCACCGAACGTGTAAAACCGATCTGCCGCCACGTGCTACTGCAAACTATTCGATATCACTTTTTTCCCTATGCTTCTATGTTTTTTTTTATACTTTTTTTTTTTACTTTTACTTTAGCATATTGATCTTGTTCGACATCGGGACGCATCTCGATCGCATCGTGTAACTTATCGACTCAATTACTTCGCGACTCGATCGGATCGCACCGTTACGTTAACTCGCGTCGTCGCTAATGACACACGTAATTACAAGTGATTTTTTTTTGCGTTGCCGTGCGCAAGACGATAACGAGCGTGTAACAAGCGAAGGACGATGATCGATCGGTTCGATGCGAGGAGTGAAAGCTGCGCTACCGATCGACGAAAAAAATCTTTTACTTTCGCCGGTTTCGTGCCCTCCATCCGATTTTCTGTATTTTTTTCTCTAAAAAAGAAGGAAGATAAAACGAAAACGATTCGGCTCGCGTTCGAATTTAAACTCACGTCGATGAATTAATACTTTGAATACCGAACATATTTCGATAGTCGACGGTGATCCTTGGGGGAGAATCAAAAGTTTATAAATTTTTTATTACGTAGATAAAATCACTTGATAAATTGATCGATTATTTAATAGATCGTATTATAAAAACCATTACAAGTTACTGAATCGTTATATGTATCATATCATGATTCATCGGTTATTAATAAAAATATTAAACGATAGCTAAATGAATAAAAGTATATCGAGGGAACGAATCATTTGATAAATATTCGAAGGTAACGTCGTAAGGTCGAGCAATCGATGGTAATCGAACGTGAGTGGATTCGGCGTGGCGCGTTGCATACCCGCTTAAGTACATGCATACATATACATACACATACACATAATTTCCTTACCAGTTAAATTTACGAGAGCTCCCGATAATTATTTTACACGATACAAGAGCGACAAGAAGCGGTGTCCAGTTTCCTCGTTGTTGCCGCCGTCGTCATAGGTGACGTCATAAGTTCCTTGGACGGAGCTAGACGTGAAAAGGAAGGGTCGGATATAGGAGAAACGGAAATCCGTAAAATCCTGTTCATTCACGAGAGCTGGTAGCCCAAGGCGAGACAAGTTTGCGTCCTTGCCGCGGGGCTTAACTCCAAATGACGTTTCTCGTCGGCCGAGTATAAGTCGCGTCTGTGGATCCAGATTTTTTTTATTCGTTTAGTTACTGCGCCCTTTATTCTAGGGATCGAAATAAACGGTTGTCTTTTGTTTATAAAAAATATTCTATCCGAATTAGTTTCGTTTAAAAAAAAAATATTTTTTAGCGTGGAATGTTTATGGAAAGAATTATTACCTTTACGAATATTTGTACAAAGTTTTTATCACGGAACAGCTGTCTTAGAATGTTTATTAAAAAAGGTTCGAACTTCCTTCTTTTTTGCACGCTAACTTACGCGTGCTCGATTTAACTCCGGAACTCTTACGCTTCTTCCGTATATTCCGTCGATCCTTATTTAAGCTACTTATCGCGAAAGTGACGTAACTCCATTATGTAAATTAGATTTTCTTATTTATAAATTAAAAGTCACGTTAAACTTGTAACGAAATTGAGGGTTAATTAATTTGTTTTCCAACAAGCGAGTCACTATATCGCATGTTATTCCCATAAAATGAAAATTCGGATTGCCGAGGTGTCGCGTTCGAACTATATAATTTATGATCAATAAACCTTTCCAGGAACCCTTCGTTATCGATCGAGTGAAAATAAACGAACGCTTGCGAAATTATTCATGAGAAAATTAACTGCACGCGTAAATAAGTGTGTAGGCATCGAATGGATTAGTCAATGCTGAATACGTCGGTATTCATTTTCGAGAGCTCGGTATTAAAACTCCTGTACATACATACATATGTAGACACGTGGGACGTGTGATTGTCAATAAGATTTTCTAAGTAGGTACTCATCTAGATCGTACGGTCCACAAACGGTGATCAAGGAAATTCAGACTGGTTATGCTAAATTACAATAATTTTGCAACGTGCAAAGTCGCGTCGAATATTTTGTCGTCCGCTGGAGAAACGATACTTCGCGTTGCTCGTTATCCTTCGTAATAATTAGATACGTACGCTCGAATTAATTTGAGTTAAGATTCGATCGCTTGGCACATCGCGTTTCCTTTGCATTCGATCGTAATCTCTCTCTTTTTTTCCCCTCGATATTCGTACATAGAAAAATACACGCCTGCGTACATCCAATTGCATCGGAGGTTCGGTAATGAATGAACAACGCTCGTTATGCTTCCCGTAACGAGACCTTTCTTATATCTGAATTCCAATACTCCAAGACACAAAATTCTCTCTTCGATTCTACGTTCTCCAATGGCGTACAAGAAAGTACCATAAAGCGCTAATGAAACGTTCCCCCTTGCATCAATATGCAACTATTGCAATAACTCCTTAACGATCCAGACCTACCTAGTTTGAATTTCATACATCGTTTTTTTCCTCACTATATTTCTAAGAAGCGAACATTTATTTTCTTCCTTTGTTTCTTATCATTTTAGGAAGTATTTAAAAACTTGAAAATAATACACGATATATTAACGTTATGATATAATATGCTATCACAATGTTACGATGGTCTATTAAGATATATAATTACTATTATTTAGCTTCGATTACTTGGATATCAGGTTAGATTCATTGTAACGTTCTCTACGGGTTTACATGGGCTTCGCTATAGTTTATCTAAACGGCATTAAAGAGGATGTACTACGTACGTGTGTTAAATACACGTATCGAAGTTACGCACTAGAACGAGTAATAAATCACACGACGAAGTTTCGATATCATCGGTGAAAAATCATTTTTCCGCGTTCACGTTGCAGAAATCAAAGGAGGTGTGCGGCCTGCGATGTTATTCATCGATAACCGTAAATTATTCCCGATGAACAATAGTCGGCTATCGGTCGGTGCAAAGCGATATAATTAATCACCTGCTCGAAAGCACGATTTCATCGACACTTTACGGTTCCTTAGTCGGCTTCTCTCTCTCTCTCTCCCTCTCTCTCATCGGTGTTAACAAACAACCATCGTACGCGGTTCGGCTAATTAATATCGACTCTCGAACCGGTCATTAAGCTCGAGTCGAATCGAGGAACGATTAGCGTTGCATTTCTAACGTTCGTCGCGGCGCGTTACGTCAGTCAGCACGAATTTCATTCGGTCTTTTCTCATGAGAGAGAGAGGGAGAGAGAGGGAAAGAGACTCGCCCCAAGCGAATGTTAAATCGAGACGCGTCCCAGGCTTCCCGGAAATTAGAGATTACGTCTCTCGCGAAATCAACGATTTCTAACAATAAGATAAAGGCCTTCAGGAGGGATATTACGAAGGACCTGCGCACCGACTTTGTTCCGGCTCGAATGACTTTAACACTTTGCCGAGCGATCGAGCGATCGAGCGAGTTATGGTTAACGTAATCCTGGATAGCATGCGATTTGCGTGAAATTTGAGGTTTATCAATTTTAGGTGTAACTCTGGTTAGGGGATTTGCGTTCGGTAATTTCTAGTTTCTTGCATTTTATTGTAAATCGGTAGAAAGACGTCGATTAGTGCTTTAGTAATTTTCGCTTTGTTTAAAGTATTATCTGGGTATATTCTAAAACTCCATAGTATTGCAATATACATATATAGTACCTATAATAATTAATACCGTATTATACAAGAGGAGTATGGTCTAAATATAAATATTATAGTGTATAACTATATAATAGATATAGCTATACACATAGTATTTATATATAAGTGAAAAAAATATTTCTCTTGTCATACTACTTAAAAATAGAAACATGATCGAACAATTGAATAGACCACGACGCTTATAGTCATAGTCATTTTTGATATTATAATAGGATCAAGATAACCCAGGAAATTCATGCGATTAGTCAGCGGTATCTCTGAAACTATCCCTTTCATCGATTTCGCTGCCGGAGAAATGTGGTATGGCACCTTTTGCCGGTCTTTGCGCTTATCGAAGCGTGGCAATGTGCACAGCATCGAAAATAACCTTCTCTTTCGCGCTCGCGCGTGCACGAGTGTCGCAAAACACGAGGGAGAGAAAGAAGTGTTCGCTCCTTTTACGAAATATTTTAGTAAAAGCTGGTATCTCGGCTCGGGTGTGAGTTACTTTCCGAGATTCTCGAAGAAATGCAATTCGTATATATTGGTACGTATTTAGATACGCACATATACACACTTACGTAAACTTTTCACGCGAAACTTTGTACCGTAACGAAGAGATAAGTGCTATGGGGGAAGCTGATGGAAAAAATGAATTAAAACGCGAGATTAGAAAGACCGTACGTGCTTATACAGGGTGTTCGTAAAACACATGGTTCAGTAAAGGGAAAGTTATTAAACAGTTTGTAAGCAAATTTATTTAAACATTCCTCTAGTTTTTCAAAATGAAGTAACGCGAATAAATTATTTAGACAAGTTAGCGTAGAATTCTGTGGAAAAGAAAATAATTTTGTAGGAGTAGAAAAATTGCAAACACGTGCGAGCCTAAAAAAAATTCAAATTAGGTATATTCGTAAAAGTTCTCTTTTCGCACGCTTTACAAATCGTAGAAATTTCACGAGCAACCCGTTGTACATTGCGCTTTGGAAAGGAATAAAATTGCAGTAAAAATCGTTGTCGGCTGTGACGCGGCACGGGTTCAGCAATAGAATTGCGTATTTTAACAACCGATGATACGAATTTTGTAAGACCGAATGAAAAATACACTCGTACGTATGTACACGTGGGGTATAGTTACGAATTGCGCATCACACCTGCTGCTACGTTCCACTTTCTAATTGCGAACGACGCATCTTTTCTAACATCTTCTCTTCTCGTTATCGTATTCGTCTTTCTCGCCGACCTCGATATTTTCTCGTAATACCTGGCTTATCGCCAGGCACGAAAATAGAAAATTACGAAAAGATTTGAAAATCATTCGACATAACGAAATACCTAACGATATATACCTAGGTAGGTACCATGTAACGCAAAAACTAGTAATTAAATATATATTTAAAACATCCGCTATTTTAATGGAAATTTGAAAAACAGATTATTCGTTAATATTATTCTAAAAAGATTATTAATATTATCGTTACTATTATCATTAATTAGATATACTAATTTCAACAAAGCACTTCTTGCACCGTTAAGAGAAGTCGTCGAATTAAGAGAAGTGCATCGAAGTCGTTAACAAAAAGAAATAAAAAAGTAAAGTGCTTATTCTTGTTCTCATTGATCGGAACACGAAAGAAACGATTATGAGATATCGTAAACGCAAGTAATTAAGGGAAGTCTAACTGATCGTGACGAGATCGCGAAAGAGAAAGAGAGAAGGAGATCGGATGTACAAGGCTGTCGAGAGGCGAGGACCTTCGTGAAATTCCTTGAGGATATATAAAATGAAGGTGAATGAAAGTTACCAGAACGAGGAGCGTCGAGGTCGCGAAAATGATCCCCCTACTTGGCTTTTTCCGGTATACTAATCGTCTGCGTTCTTTCGCAAACGATTTCAGTTATTACCATTGCTATGAATATATACACGAGAGCCCTTTATTATGAAAGTGGTGTGATTACACTTTATTATTCATAAATTAAAATATAATCCTGTTTCGTTTTCAAGAAATAAATTTACACCCTTTTCATGTTAAGTGGTTCATACGCAGGGTGTTCCAAAAGTATAAAAGAAACCCATTAGCTACGTTATTATTTCATTTTACTGACAATACAACAAAAATGTTGCAATTGACATAATTTTTTCCTATACTATAATTTGGATTACATTGATCTCGTGGGGCTATACTTTTAGAACATCTTATATATACACATAACACACACAAATTTATCCTTCAAATTTTCGTCAAAATGGAGAAAGAATTATAAGCTTTTTCTCTCGATCTTCACCTCGAGATCCTTATCGGAACACATATTCATCGTAATTAAGAACCGTTTCGTTCTCCGACCTTAATAACCGTCCGACATATCGTATTAACATACCGTATTCATTTTTCATCGTGGCCATTACAAAATAACGAAAGTTCGAAAGCAATGCCCGTAAGAGTTCTAAATTTCTCCGGTAGCGTTAATATCGTGAAATTGATTTTAACGCGTACTCGCTAACAAATCCTTTTAATCCATCCTCTTTCTCTTTCTCTCTCGAATCCGTAAAGCGATCGAAGAATCCGGAACCAAGAACTCGATCGAAATATCACGCCGACAAAATCATCAATTCACTCGTCACCGAGGACAATGTCACGTTCGTGTCGTACTTATGTCACGTGCTATTTATACGCATAGTATACGAGTATACCTATGCAAAGCGGTCGGCTAGTCGCGTCGAGTGAAAGAAAAGGGGGAGGCTCGGCGACGAGGTCCATAACTTTATTATTCTACTCGACGTGTCCGGTGTCCCGTTTGAAATCACCGGCTTTGATAGAATAATGAAATTCACCTGTGTACGCGTTTCGTCTCGTCGTTACGTAACTTATGGACGACGCGTGCCTTCGAGATGGACGCAATATGTTTGTTGCCTCGGACCTGCTATATTAATGGTCTCTTGAAGTTCCTGCGGGGAAAGATTTACATATACGCATAGAGACATAGTTGCTACTACCTATACACGTATAGTTACAAAGAAGGAACGTGCTCGCGACCACGCTCCGTTTCACCTGGCGTTAAACGCGGAAGTACTCCACGCTAATGTATAGCTCGTATTATGTATCTAACTCTACTATCTAATAGTTCGCATAATAAGCTCGCCGAGATGCTTTTACCGGCGGCCAATTCACCCGTACAGAATAAGACGCTCGTTAGACGAGGGAAAAAGGAAGAAAGGAAGGATACGTTATTAATCGGAGAAGTTTTTAAGAGATCCGACTTCGACGTTGGAGAAACTTTGAAGTCGTTTTCTTTTGGACAATGGTCGAGTCGCGATTTTTTAGAAATTTTTGGAATTTTATAATATTAGGTTGCTTCAAGATCGCAATTACTTACATAAGATGAGCTTCAGTTTTGCGTTATTGAGTTATTACGATGATTATTGATTATTATTATAAGTTCCTCGGTAAACTGCCGTTTAATTTCGACATTTCCGATTTCGCACGCACCTGACGTTTCTCCATCTCGTGTACCTCAAGGAAGTGATCTATTTTTCCCATTTATCTCGTAATCACTTCGCAACATTCTACTTTCACGCGAGAAGTCCATCGCGTTCTATAATTTCCGAGTCGATCGAAATTCATACAAGTGGGGAATTTGAAACTGAAAGTACATACATACATATGTTAACGCATTGAATGCCGTAGAAGTCATTTGTGTCCGGCGGCGTTGGGATTAATTAAAATATTTATATAAAACAAATAGCAATATTAAAAAAAAAATACAAATATTACACAAATCTGTAAAAAACATTTGAATTATTTTACAAATATTTGCAATGTGATAACAGAGCTTAATTGAATCATTTTATGTAATATTTTATCATTATATACTTGTATTAGTATCTGTAACAAAAATTTCTTTTCAGCGCCTTAGATAACACATCAAATTCGTTCGGCATTCAACACGTAAATCCTCGAGTGCGTTAGAATGATTTTCCTTTCTTCGCGAAATCGTTACAATGTACGCACGCATTTTTCTTTACGAGTTACGTTCGGGATATCACTTTGGCATGATCTCGCGTCACGCTGCTAGCACATGTGTGCCAACGCTTCGAGGGCGACCTCGTGCCTTCGTAGCTGAAATGAAGACACGATACTCCGGCACTCCAGTAGAGTTGCTTTAGAAGTAGACACGAGAGAGGCCACTTTCCTCGGTGCTAATTTATTAAAACCGAGAGCTCGTGATTTTCCATTGGAACAATCGAGTCAGTGGTTCTTTAAAAACGACTACGAATCTCGAGCGTATCCTCGTAAAATTATTTTCCACGAGTCCAAGCAAAAAAGGGTGCTTCGGAAAAATGTTCAATAAAATTCCCGACGCTCACGAATTACTATAAATCGTGAAAGCTCGTCGGAAGGTTTTATTTATCGTCGAACGGTCGATAAGATTCTCAAGAATTTGTTCGCGTAAACGGAACGAGCCCTCGCCTTGACATTATACTATCGTTTGAAACGAATTCATGAGAAAAATTCTTCATAAACACACGCACGTTGGAGTTCGTAACATTCTAATGGTTTACTTGGTTATTACACGCGTGTAAAACGCGTTCTTTTCGCGCGATTATCCCAACTCGCTCTCACGTATGCCGCTATCGCTTCGTTGGAGGATTACCGACGCGATTTCTCGTCGAATCATCGAGCGAATCGTAAAATTTCATTGATTTCATCAGTGACTTTACGTAAGCCCGCCTGTCTTCGAAATTAAGATCTTCCGATGTTCTATCGGCGTCAAGTATCACCGATGTAACTTGTTTAGCTAGAGGCGTGAAATTTATGATCAAAAATTCAATTTTTCGTAGAGAGTTTACGACGGTGAGAAAATTATGTCACTTTGGAAATTTCGCGATTGAGATTTCTCCGGTTCTCGAATATTAACGAATTTTTACGATCTTAAAAATAAGATTCTCTCGAAACGTTTACAAGCTGATTTTTTTCTCCGCACCTCTGTAACAAGAAATAGTTACTAACTCGAATAATTCTCAGTTCCTTTAATTAACGAGCTTCGACCGTATAAAAATATCTACGTATGCCAAAGAGAAAGAAAGAAAGTAGCCCCGAGCCACCCCATTGAACGCCATTAATTAACCTCGATAATTATTAATACGCTCGAATTATACCAACGCACGTGCTCGTTCTCCTCGTCCCTTCCTGTAAATCACTCTCGATCGTTTAATTAGAACTTTTCGAACGACACACGCGATCGCATTAATTTAACGAGCCGAACTTTATCGCCTAAGGCAGGAGATTCGAGGAAATCGTTTCGTGCCCACGCGCCCATTTTCTTCCGCGAAAATAAAGTTCACGTTTCTCTTACATACGAAAGGGTTATTATTTAGCGCGTAAGTCTCATAGTAAGCCTTAATGATGCCATTCGCCCGATTGTTGGAGATAATCGCCGGCCAATAAATTGGCTAGAAAGGCGAGTTCGTGGGTTTTCGTTGGACTTATATCTGCGGTCTCGATCGCGTATTAAAGGCGACTCTTGGACTTCTTAATAAATAAACTGTCATTGATTATTAAATAAAAGTGTTATAAAGATCATAGTATAAAGCATTCTACAAAATTATTTGTTAATTCAATTTTTTTCTAACTCTTTATTTTTTACGTTCACCTCTAACCTCGATTTCTAACCTCGAGTTACTTTAATCTTTTCAGATCGCTTTAATCGTTCTCTTGATGACCATCCTGATGGGTGTCTCAGCCCAGAATTACAGGCAACTATTTGCCGGATTCGGGCCTTATATTCAGCAGAGCGCAGGATTGAGGGATCCAAGATCGAACAGAGGTTAGTTTAAACTAAATCATCCGTGAACGAACAGTGCTGTTACTATTTAACACAAAATGTCAAGATTTAGATTCTATTTCCCATTGCTTGCTTTCGACCGTGAACTCTCGCGACGTAGGTACATAATCGAACGATCGATATCGCTTCTTTCATCGATAATCGAAAGTACTATGAAAGTACCATCGACCACGAGAAGCTCGAGACGAAACTTTTACCGGAACGAAGTTAACTCTCTCGATGTCGAGATAATAATTCAAGATCGAGACGCGTGTGGTAGTAGTAAGAGTACCCAGGTGAGAGGAAAGGAAAGCATCGTGTTTACACACTTACGTTAGTCGATAGGATAGATAGATAATGGATAGACGATACGTATGATATACACGGTGTGATCTATTTTAATATATAATACAAACAAACGTGAATATTTCTTTATCGATTAAAAATAGTACCGTGCAAATAATTTATTAAGAAAGAATTAATTAATTCATTATCATACCTATATAATATTTGATTTTACCGTAACCTCCTCTTCTTTAAAATCAATAAAATATAATACTAATAATATTTCAATCGTTAGCGTTATTCAATATGTACACGAAAATATTCGATCAAGAAATAACTATTTACAATAATCGAGACGCACTCTCTTAATTTAAAAAAATACATATACGCGTGTATAACTATACGTATCTTTATCCATCGAACGATATCCCATTAGGAAATCCACTGTTAATTATACGACCGCTAGTAGGATCGATGGAAATTACACGGAACGTGTAACGCCAAGATACATTACGAATGAATTCTTTTATCAAACCTGATCGACTAGTATTACGAGGAAATCGTAAGACGAGTATTCGTTCGACTCGAGAGACACACTTTTCCTGTGTTCGCATTTATTCCCGTCGTGACCGTCGTCGTCCTGGTCTCCTTTACCGTTATTTTATTACACGCTCACAGTCTGCAATCCGGTTGGCTGTCCGGTCTTATCTTCGTCGTGACGTTATTGACTCGATATTTTATACGTAATCGAAAAAAGAAAAAGAGTCGAGCTAGAGACAAACTGAGACAGACAGAGATAGATAGGAGTAGGGTTCGAACGAATCCGTGTTAAAAGTAAGAGTCGAAATCGGATCGGATGCCAAGTTCAAACGCGTTTACTTCGGTACACGTCGTCGATAACATCTGGTAACGTAAGAAACGACTTACCGATCGGCTCGAGGTTGAACTACGCGCACGAGTGAACTCGAACGAAATTAGAGAAATAAGTATTAGCG
>JAIFRP010004408.1:1364649-1377417 GCA_032403825.1 Odynerus spinipes
TTTAATATTTTTTTCCTTTTCGAAAATAATTTAGTTAGAGAGAAAATAAAGTGTCCTGATCTATTTGTTTATATAATCTATTTGTCTGAAGAACTATTTTTTAAATTTTGATTGTACATAAAATTATATTTACACGTTCTCCAAACGTTTTTTACAACTTTTTCAGAAGAAAAATAATAGTTAACATATAAGGGTGTCCTATTACTGTGTCGCAGAGTATACTTAGAGTATACGTGTGTGTTTTACGAACTTACGTGAAAAAAAAGATACTCTCAAGGCGCGATCCGCGAAGGAAAGTGCAAATATTCCAATAATAATTGGAAGCATAAAACGTCTTATCTCGAGTGTACAACTCACGTAACGTCCGACTCGATTTTAGAAGCACGTCGAGATCTGCCTCGTGTACTTGACAGGCACGAAACGCGCGATATCAATGTTTTCTGCTCGCGCGAGCTCCACTCCCGAATATCGGTACTTCCAGTCTGTCGAACAAGCTTTCGATAGATTATATCGAAGTTTTACCCCCTCTCCGGTCTTCCCCCACCATTTATCGTGTGCATCGAATTAGTCGAGGATCTTTCGAAGTCTGCATTTTATAGTTCGCCAAAATTGTCGCTTTAAATTTACCGCGAGTGATCGGAAATTATCGAAATCGAGTATCGAATCGAGTAGGTACTCGAATTGTTCGTTCTAGTTCGAGATCCGAATATTACAACAGGATATATATATACAACTATTAATAAAATATTAATATGGTACCGGTCTTTAGATTTCTCTATAGCTTTTATTTAAATTCTCGCGATAAAAGTTCCGACACCGGCTACTCGAATATTCGGACTCGAGTACGGGTACCCAGATCCGGATTTCGAGTTATAATGAACAATTCGGGTACCTACTCGAGTATCCGGATAATAAAACCTCTACTAAAGAACGATCGAAGCAAAAAAGAACGAACTTCTGTATTTCATTCTTGGAATTTATGTCGTACGCGTATCACGGCACGCAATTGGTCATAATGCAGCTCGATACACGTATGACCTCGTTAAAAAGTGTATAAAATTTATGAACTTCTTCAAAAAATGCACTTATCCGTCTATGACACGATACGGTAGCACTAGCTACCTGAACTATGAACTTATCGTGTCCTTGTATGTACATTCGCACCTTTGAATAAAACCACTTTCGCTACGCACGTCGTTTACATATTTGTGACAGTCAACTATTACCATGCGCGACACGTGATTCCAGCGCAAGCAGTTAAATTTCACTAGTCCTGATCGGTTTCTAACAAAAATTACAATTTCTTTCGTTTAATTGACGGTTTACAAAAACGAAGTCGTTAGAATCGATTCAAGGTATCTAATCTAAATTTTGTTAATCGCCATTTCTATCAGAAATTAGCAAGAAAGTAATTTTAACTTCTTTTTTATTGATTTGATCACACGGAAACATTTTTCATATCGCGTTACGGTCCGCTCGAATCAACTCGATATCTCACCGAATTACCACACGAGCCAACCTTTCCGAGTTCCAAACCGCTTTTACGCGTCTAATTTATTCATGCGAAATATTTCTTTGAGCCTACACTATACCCCCTTCAGACCTACACCTCCTTCGTGTCTCGTCCTTTCTAATTTCGCGCACAGCAGCTGCGACTCGAACGTAAATTCGAATGACGCGAGTTAAAAAAAAAGAACTACCGTCGACCCTTTAACGCTCGCCTATACACGCGATCGTTTTATTTTTAAATAAAATACATATGTCTTATACGTGATATATAACAAATTTCGTTCCGGTGTAATTTCATGATTTGTCACCCCACGCCGTTCGGACCACCGATGACATTGTATTTCCTAACGATTACAAATTTAAAAAAGATATTAAATTGATACTTGCAATTTTAGCGTACGATCGAGCAACAGATATAAATGAATAATTTTTCATATTTCATACGGAAATACTTGAATCGCCAAGTGACCAAGTTTAAACAAAAAGAATCTAAAGATCAAACCGCACGAATGGAAAATCTAGAGTGCGAACGGTGACGCACGTGGCAACGAATATATTAATACTCGGATACATTGGTATTTAAGTAAAAGAAAATAAACGAGTTAGTATTATTTCGATCTTTAATTCCTGTCCTTGTTGTCATTCTTAAAACATTCACCGCCATTTCAGTTGGCTTTCCGTTCACGTTGCCTGGATTATTTGAATCTGAATAAAATGATACGCATCGTTAAATTTATCAATCAATCGACAGTCACAGTACGTGCGAGAATTATATCTAACGACGGTGGTTGGGTTGCGTCGGTCATCGGTGGGTGACGGAATGTAAATGGAAAGCTCGGTGCTGATCCATCGGTGAATGGTGAGATGTAAACGAAAAGCTCGGTATCAATCATAATCAACGTGGCAGTGAACACGTTAAAAAAAAACACATATTTTCATAGAATTGAATTATCGATTATCGATACTTATACGTATACGCAAATATATTAAAATTCCTCCAGTAGTTTTTTTTTCTTCGGAAGAAAAGGCCTCCTCGCTGCTTATAGATCGTGCTTTTTCTCGCGTCTTCGAGCAAAGGCCGAATCGTTACTGGATAACATCGAATCGAAGTTCTCCCGTGAAATAGATAGAGAGAAAGAGAGAAGCTTTGGATGAAAGCACAATAGAAGGTTCCCTTAGTCGAGCTTTTTCTATCGGATCACCCTCGCTTTCGCTTTTTACACCTTACCTTTCCCAAATAATTCAGATCGAAATCTTTTCATTTACTTTCGATATCCCCTCCGGAGAGCAATGAGAACTTTGTGTATATATATACATATATACTATATAAGGGTATAGAAAAACTGATGCAATTTATGCGAGACGCGTAAGCTCGTTAAGTTCTTGCACGGAATACATCGAACCTTTTGCTCGGTCGTTTTAGAAATGAAGAAAAAAGTGAACGAGTCAGTGTATGCGTTTGCGTTTCGATGTATATGCGTGTGTAAGGCTAACAGTTTATATCATGTTCTTCGATCCGATAACCTAATGTATGTTGCCGATGTTGGATCGTCGGATTTTTTGATCCGATAATTTCGACTGAACGTTTATTGCTCTATAAAACACGCATGACGTGTTAACAACGAAGAAGAAACTAACAGAAAGCGATTTATAATTAATTGTTTTCTTCTCTCTCATTTACCAGTCTTACCTGAAAAATATGTAAGTTCAGGAAAAGAAGAAAGAGAAATAGTAAAAGAGAAGCAAAAAGAGAGAAACGTCATAACGATGATAAAGATGGATGAACGTATGCGAAAACCGATCCTCCAAGAGCTCACCACGATTACGTATATACGTATATTACGTGACCTTCGGACACGAGATAATGATAACATTCCAAATGAATTAAGGTGCAGCGGAGGAAGGTCGAAGAACGCGACTCGTCATCGGCCAATATTGGACGAGCCGTGGTATCGTTGCGATTACGCTGCTGTTTTCATAAAGGGGGAAGAAAAACGGACTTCGTAAAGGACATTCATGAGCACGCATATGCATAAAGAAGCTGTTAACTTGGGCGTTGCGTGTCATAGACGGATGACTCGTAATGTTCGTTGCTGGGAAAAATATATAATAAAGGCTTGCTGTTATTTTTGCATTTTTTTAGATAATTTTACGAACGATCAGATTTCGAACAATATTACGAGTATGGGAGGAGACTTTATAACCCAATAATTGAGTATGATAAAAAGTTACTGTAATTTTAGTCTTTTGTATTTTTTTTTTATTTTTCTGACAATCTGCAGTGGTTTTTAACACATACGATATTAATTTACTTCTAATTTTGTAACAAAACATTTGTTACAGAACTTTATGTAACATCTTCTTCCTTTTTTTATATAAAGAATAAACCACCATACTTTGTCGGAAAAACTCGAGACACCCTTTATATCGATATTTATCGAACAGACTCGAGTCGCGAAAGAAAATCGAGACACGTTATTTCTCCGTTCGAAATACGTTCGGAGAGGCTAAATAATAACATTAATAACTCCGATAGCTCCAACCGCGAGTCACGAGCGGCAAGATCGGTAGTCCGAGCAAATTGCGGCGTGCCGAGCATTAAGGCCATCGTTTTACGAGTCGGTACGACGACGGAGAGAGATTTATGAATACTTTATGTGCCTGGACCACGAATGCGTTCTGAAGAACATCTCGATATACTTAGTTCGACTCGGTCGAGTTTGCGAGGCGTTAACGAGTTTAATTATCGTTAGTCTACCACATTTATGCGACATACGCTAATAATATTCTCAGCTTTTCCTATTCTCTCCTTCTCCTCATTTTTCCACTTTTTTCTATTGTTTTTTCTCTTTTCTCTTTAGCACGGGCCACGGATTTGGCCGAGGTCGCGAGAGTTTATTATCGCGAGCACGTTTCTTCACGCTTCATCGAGCGCATTTTTCGATGGATCGGAATGCTCTCTGTTCGCAGCGCGGATCGGGAGTTTAATGAGAAATGGGTTTACACTTTACCGCTCTGTTTTACCATAATCTCTTCGCAGCTGAGAGATCGTCTTCTCGGAGGGTCCGATAAAAAATTCGTTAACTTTACTATTCCACCGACTAAATCCGCTAATATTTAATAATTATAATATAAGAATATAGTTTAAAACAATACCACAATGTGGAATTCATACCGCGAGCTACGCCCGAGTTACCTCTTTTTTTTTGTTCGGCTCGAAAAAGACGAAATCCAAAAGTCGTTGTAGCTTTAAAAAAAATAACATAGTCCACTTACGAATTGAGTAACCTCCGTCTTTTTCAAAGTCGGTTAAAAAATAGCCAGGACGTCAAATTTCTTGTTGCGAATGTTTTTTCGCATTTTTTCCAAATCTCGTGATATTTTTTTACCATCTAGTTACTGCCATAATTGAACGGTGGATGACACGTCAATATAATTGAGGAAATCACTGATACCCGGGATATTTATTAATAATATAACCCATGCTTATAAGAGAACTCTAAGAAACTAGGAAACGGGTGAACGATCGACTTTTTCCCAATACCGAACGTGTTCATCGATAAAATCGCACGAGTGACTCATACGCGGTAGCAAACGCACATACATCGTATATACATACATATATCCATACGTAGATACATCCGTGTTCGTTTAAACATAAATTTACCCATTTTTCGATAACAACTCACGTAGGTAGCACGGTCCAGCATAAAATCGACGAAAAATAGATTAAAATATAAAATACAAGAAAATGATTTACCTCGTTCCACGACACGTTTTACCTGTCATTTTGTACAAATAATGTTCATAAGGCGCTTCCGCTGGGTTCGATTTCAACGCTCGCGTTATTATATTATTACATAATGTTCCTAATCGCACGCAACGAACCCACATGACTAGTAGAGCGTGGAACGTGCCGTTCGAGGTATTGGCGAGTAAAGAAGTCGCACGATTGTTTGCGAGACCCGCATAGAGAGTCTCTTTCGATAGAATGCCGTTTACGAAATAAATTTGATGAGCTTATGTTACTCTTGCGAAACGCTTTCAAACCGAACGCGATACTCGTTCGCGTTGATTTGCCATAATTAAATTTAATCTTAATGCAGATGTTTATAATAATAAAAAAAAATACACAAATAGATTTGTATAAAATACTCTGCTTAATCGACATAGGTATTACATCTTTACACGAGTCGATACGGGTGATCGATTTAACCGTACGCAAATCTTCGTGATTACTTCCCGAAGATGACAAAGACGAAAGACGGAAGGTTAGCTAACCGGCTGTAATAGAAAATCAGTAGCTATAGTCGAAATCTTACGAAATCGGCGTTCCACCTTTCCGTTCGCAATTGCTTATTGTATTACAAGGAGCAGTAGCTCGGGCGAACGCTATATTCGCTTGGGACTTATTACGGATGATGAAGAAAACGGTTCGAGCGATCCAGAAATTAATAATTTCGTAAGAATTTACATCGTTGGGGGACGAGATAGAAAGGGAGGGACGCGAACGCGCGAATCTATTCGCGTTTATACGTAACTTTTTGTTAACGCGTATACGCCGAAAAGGAAAAAGCGAATCGAAAAGCAGGGACAAAAATTTCGCCGACGTGTCCTGGCAATCTCGCTCGTTTCGCAAGTTATACTCGCGGATACATCGCGGTCGATCGTTTAAACGAAAAGGCGGTGGAGGTGGAGAGGAAGAAAAGAGAAGAAAAGAAAAGAGAAAAAAAGAAATATCGACGGGGTGTCGAAATAAAACTGGCGAACCTATTCCGTTCGCGGCTGCCACGATCGACAGCCACCTCGAACGCCTATCTCGAAACGTCGATAGTTCTTACCTCGCTTCTGACAGGTGCCGGGCAGATTGCCAGCTTCTGAACAATTCGCACGGAGTACTTTCGAGCGCAACGAAAGTCGCCGACGCAAACTTGACTCCGTTCACCCGTTCGTCCACGGGCTCACGACGTTGACTTGAATGAACGATAGAATAGGAACGGGATCGGCACGAAATAGAATGCATAATAGGTGTATCCGTATGTATGTAGGTATCCGTATATGTATGAAGGTATTCGATTGCTCTAGCGTTCTATTTTTTTTTAAATTTATTTTTACGGTCCCATCGACTACTTTCTGATTGATAACACGATAACAATATATATTAGAAGGTGGAGATAATATAAGGTGTCTTATAATTTAGCATTACACTTGTTTGTATTCTAATTTGTGAAATAATTAAAGAAAGGACTAGTTTAATTTTATATGTCTTGAAAATAATACAAATTCGTGCATTTAAAGATTCATAACTTTACTTATCATCTGAAACTCCAGATGAAAGGCTGGATGCTATATATTAATNNNNAAATTACATTCACCGCTATGTTCCTCGTAAAATAATTGAACGAGTATCTTCTGTTCGCGAGAGAAGCTAAATTGAGAGGAGGAAATGAAAAACGCGAGGAAGTGAAATAGATTCGTCGAGAATACCTTTTCGGGAAAATAACGAAGAAAAATATACGCGGGAAGGGTTGAAAGCGTGATAATTATACACGTGGGGGATTTTAATTAAAAAGGAGCTCGTTCGATTGGAAACTTATTCGCGTGGATTATTGGGAAACTCCCGGTCTGTGTACATACTTGCTGAAACGGAGAGAAAGAAGAGATGGAAAGGAAAACACGAAGGTAAAATAAAAATTCTCGTCTCGAGGGCCACGCGAGATCGTTTCACGATCTTCGTGACCGGATCTTTCACACGACGCCTTACTTTTCCATAAAGACGTTTTATAAGCCGTGTGGGAAACGGGTAACGAGATTGGACCCACAGCTTGGATCAGAACCCGCTGCGAGAGATAGCGCGTGCGTTTTTACCGATTGTACCAGTCGTGAGGTGTATCGATCCGTCGCCGTCGACGATGTTTCTTCTTTTAGCGATGGATGGCGCCTGGTGTATGTGTCTACACTCGATGATCTTCGAAGTCGCGTACCAATCGCGCCGATTTGATTTACGATCGATATTCTTCTTCCAAATTTATATGGTTTATATTTTTTATTCTATTTATTCATTCGATCCCTTCGATTTTTATTGGGTCGTAATAATAAAATATTCTGATTTATCACTAAAAACACTTTAAAAATGAAATAAAGTTTCTTTCGTTAAATAAAATATTTAAAATTCTTCGTAACCTTTGAAAATCTACATAATCTTTTCGTATAAATTATTTTTCCAAAAACGTGCGACGAACAGACTCAAAGAGTGCACTGGTACTTTCCACATTTCTCACTCTACAAAAGTCATCCTTAGGTGATATATCATATTCTTCCTCGCTGTTCGAATGAAATATATCAAGAACTTCGCGAGAAACTTCTCCGTTTAATTTTAATCCCTTAATTATGATCGTCATTCTAGACTTCACCGTTGACGTTAGTCCGGAAGACCAACAGACGTCTACGATGTCAGGTCGACGACACGAAATCACGTTAGCGAACGAAACGGCGAAGCCCGTCAGTTCGCTTCGGAGTTGGAAAGGTGGTTCTGGGGTCGATGGTTTTAAGCTCTTGACGCGATTACGTCCGTTTTAGGAAAAGCATTATGCCGGTTCGCGATTTATCCTGCCGTTCGTATAGTCGAGTCGCTGCGTGACACGCACGGGAAGCTCCGAATTTTGATTTCCGATTCGATCGGAGATTATTTTTATCGTAATTTTTACGTTTGGCGAAGGTTCGGTTACTTTCGTCAAAAATTATCTCTGTCAAACGAGAATTACCGTAATAAAGTACTTGAAACGCAAATGATTAAAAAATTGATAATTCTTACACAAATATTTTTGCCCTGATAAAGTGTCGTTAAACAAATACCGAACGCATAAGCATAATACAAGAATAACGAATAATAATAAAAGTAATCATTACTGCCCTCATAAAACCCCGTTGTCGCTGCATATTTAGTTGTGGCGGNNGGGGGGGGGGGGAATTGTCGAAAAAAATGTACGAAAGAAAAAAGTCGTCCCTCTCATTAACGAGACACCATGTCGTTCTTGTATCCCTTAATTCTTTACCGGAAAGAACCTAGCGGCGGCACATCGGGCGAGCAAATTTACGACGGCAATTAGCGCATAACGTCCTACGAGCAGTCAGCTGATGTTTATTAGCCATTATCGTTGCTTCCGTAACGCGGTTCTCGTCTCTTTTCTCCTCCCACCGATACGACGAATTTTTACTACCCACCGCAAACCATGCATTACGTTGCTCGCTCGCTTTTACGATATCTAATGCTCGAGATCGTAGGAAGAAGCGTAGGAAGAAGAGAGACAAAAATACGAGAACGTTACCCATGGGACGAAGAGAGAAAGAGTATGCGGAGAAACAATTAGTCGCAAATGCGACTCGCCCTGTCGTTATTATCGTCCGGCCTGAGATCGTATACTTCCCGCGTGTCTCATTTTGTTTTTTCTCTTTTATTGCGCGTTTCTCCTGTCATCGAATACATTTTATTAACTAGGGTACGGGCCATTCAAATTTTTTTTTCCTTATACAATAACCATTCGGCTAGACCTTTTGTATCTTCACGTTACGTCGTCGAAGTAATTAAATATTAGACCCTCATAATTATCCGTACTAAAAAAATGACGTAATTACTCACGAGAGATTTTCGGCACCCAAATTTTTCGGATTAAATCGAAACGGCAGATAATTGCAAACTCGACACTTTTTTAAATAAACTATTTAAAAAAACGATTGTTATAGTAACATCTTCAATGCTGCTCTATCAGCTACTGTATAAATACATAAATCTACGTGGTTGGCTTTAAATAGGTAGCACCAAAAAAGTATGAATCTATATGACCCGTCCTAAGTACACGAGAAAAAACAAAAATCTCTGTCCGGTATTAGGTAGATAACATAAAAAAAAGTGTGAATCAAACACGGCCCGTTCTGAATAGATAATATAAAAAGACATAAATCCACGCGACACATTCTATAGATGTTAATAAACGCTTACGTCGAAGTCGTCGATATTATTGACTTATACTACTGCGGCCGCTCGAGAAGCGAGAAACTTCATTTCCGGCTTGAATTCCTGTCGTCTCCACATCGTAACCTCGAGGTTTTCCCGGCTTATCGCAACGGCCGACGACGTTCTCTGTGTACTCTCATCTAATCACTGGCAGTAATATTAATAAATTGTTCCCTCCGGGGGTGTATTTCCATCCGTTCTTCCGGCCTCCCTGCCTTCATCGTCGATGTTATTATTGTTTGCCAACGCGGGGGTTGGAAGAGCAATCTCTTTCGAGCCGATCTCGCGATAGCAAGAGCTACCACCACTACCACCACCACCACTACCACCACCACCACTACCACCACCACCAAGCTCGGCCGAAGGGATTTCTCTGCGGTCTTGAACAAAGAAATAGGAAAAGTCTGAAGAATAAGAGAGAGAGGGGGAGAGAGAGAGACAGGGAACAATTATTTCCGTGATTCTCGTGCTCGTAGACACGATTTACTGTTAGCTTACGTAATAACCGATCCGAGAGCAACCCCTAAAAGCCTAATCCCAAGTTACGAGGACCCGAGAACGATTTAGTCAATCGTATCGCCATAATAACGTCGTAATGTCGCGTTCCTGTACCGCGCGACTAGGAGCGTCGCTAGATACGAAGCTAAGCCGATGATAAATGAGTCTGTCGATGAACGAGAAGTTCGATCTACTTATATACATATATAAAACGAATGTTGTTGATTTTTCTTTGTATGTACGTATATACAACTGCATCCATAACACAATTTCACTCTAACACGGCTGAAGGATCGGGTTAACTAAAGAAGTTAAATAAAATATGTACCGTCCTTATAAATATCAGTTGGTGTATATTATTTATAAAAAACCTACCAATAAATAAATTTTCGAAAGAGGATAACTCTACGATTTTATTTTTTCCCCCTTCCAAGAAAACGGATAAAACGAAACCTATACATACATATATATATATATATACATATATGTATATATCTCGACCGTTCGAATTATTACGCATCAAAGTTTCCACGCTTTCTACTTATGCGAGGAGATAAACGCAAAGACGCATACACCCGAACGCGTATACGCATCTAAAGCGACTCGGCTTCGAGATGCTACACGCTCATAGGCTGGCCGTTTTATCTGCAGTACTTTTACGACAACGCTTTACGACGCTTCTTTGTTTCCGCGAAGATTTTCCCCCTGCGGAGCTTGGAACGACGGAAAAAGGAAGCGGATAAAGGTTGTTCCATAGTCTTGCCACCAGTCACGTCCTTCTGTCTCGATTTCTTTTTCTTCATCCCCTCCTTTTTTGCTCTATTCTTCTTCCCTCTGGATGCTGCATCGAACTCTCGACCTTGGGCCTCGATATCGACCGATGACTGCATCGATGGGGTTAACGACGGCTTAACGAGCATCCGAGGAGATATTATTTTCACGTTTTGTATCCGCCAACTTCTCGGCGTTCCGACAAAACAAACCGAGCCGTCGACGATAAGGAGAAGTTAATGGAAAAGCCATTATAACGACTCGGGGGGAGCTTTCCCGGGCTTAGAAGAAAACTTTCTCGGAAATCTTCATCGACGCGCGGTGAGCGCCATTGAATTTTGCGAGGTTCGAAAGATAACGCGGATGCGCGATTTTGTTATCCCTTTGAAATCCAACGTCGAGTGTGATTCGATATTATTTGTAGTCCGAATCTTAAACAAATTATAACGAATAGTTTTGCCGCCAGCTGAATCGGCACGTATAGTACGCGAATAAAACTTTTTAAAAGCGATCCCACGAGGTTGACGTTCACGGTGCAAAGGATAAAAATATAAACGTCGATAAAATTCTCCTTCCACGAGATCCAAACGTCGAAGCATGAATCGCAAGGCAGACAAGGTCAGAAATATCGACGTCATCTTTTTCATCTGAAACGAGCGACGCAAATCGAAATCGTCTCCCGATAAAAGCTAAAAGCTTCGTAGAACGACGTAGACGGCGCTGGAAAGAGAGAAAGAAGAAGATGAGGAGGAGGAGGAGGCAGCTCGACTAATTCGATTAATCTCACCTCGTTGATTTTAATCGACGCAAAACACGAATATTCGCTCCGATCCGTAGAAGACGAATGATCTCGATCTCCCGGCTCGTTTCGTCCGGGAAGAGAAATAATTATCGCGGCGTATTCGGGAAGAGGGATGAATCGGATCCTAGCGACATTTATATCGTGCCTTAAACATCGTCGAACGGACGAGCGTCACGCGAAAGAAAGGCTACCGGCTGAAAAAGGGGAGGAGGGTGAAGAAACGAGAAGAAAGGAAAAGCGCGTCCGTTTCGTTTCGCCGCACGGGAGATTAACGATGCACGGAAAGATAATTTGTCCGTTCGAATGGATGAAAGTTAGAAAAAAGTCCACGGACTGATATCAATTCGTTCTCGGCTTTCCCCCTCCCTCCCAACCAAGCCCCCTCACTCTTTCTTTCCGTTATTTTCCTCCTCCTTTTTTTTCACCTTCCCTTTCTCGTCGACTCTTGTCTACGTCAAGGGAAAACGACGAGGGTCGTGGAAACGTTGGAGAACAGACGGTACGTCGTTGAATATGGTAGGTGGAGGTGGATGAGGAAGAGGAGCAGGAGAAGAGTAAAGTTAGTTCGCGAGACAAATGACGCCGCGGATTTCGCCGAGAAATTGTCTCGAGATCCCCAGAGAGGAGCCCCGAATAATCTCCTCCGTGTGCGTTTGATCCTTCCCGGGGAATCGATAAACAATGAGAACGGGATGTATTAATTGATAGCGTCGCGAGGAAAGCAACAAGTCGTCCTTGGAGAGTAGAACCTCGTTGCGTTGCGAGGAGAACAGTCCTACTTGCGTATCTTGTGTATATTAAATTAAATAATAATCGATAAATCGAGTGTGTAATCGATGCTTTGTTAAAATAATTTTAGGATAGCTTGAAAATCGAAAGGAATTTTCCCGAGTCCGGTTTGTTCGATATAAACGATCCTTCATTCGGTCGATTCACCGGACGATGAGTCTGCAATAAGATAGAGCGTTAGCGTTAGATCGAAAGGAGGAAAAGAGAGGTATAGAGAAGAAGGTCAGCGAAAGTTGGCGAGAAACGTCTGGGACGGTCGACGCACCCCCGGTGACCGTTCCGAAGCCCGAAGCCGGCTGCCTCGGCGCAACCTTGGATGGGTTTAACGTAGCGCTAGGGGTTTCCCGACGGCGGCGGTGGCGGCAGCAACGTCGAGAGAACAAGA
>JAIFRP010004408.1:1394951-1411186 GCA_032403825.1 Odynerus spinipes
TCTCTCTCTCTCCCACGTTCGCTCCTCCTTTAGAAAACATTTCAGGTGCGGCCGAAAATTGGCGCGCTTCGTTCGCCGAACGATCGCGAGCGATGGCGCGAATCGTAAAAACGTCCGTGGCAAGCCACGAAAAGGGCGAAAGACTAAGGGCTCGGCCCGCCTCTCCTTTACGGGACCATAAATTAATCCGTGGAGAGACTAAGAGGGAGCCTAAGCGCGATTCTCTCCTCGTAACTCGACCTCACCTTACCGGAGAGAACCTGCGTCATTTTCCTCGAACAAAGGAGGTCATCAAAAGTGGACAAGGCGAAACCTATCGCTAAGATCGTAGGTAGGTAGGTACTGGAAGACGATTCGAGCTGGAATGTGTGCAAGTTTTTATGGATCGCGAAGAGTCTGAGAAAGAAACGTCTTTTTACGCACGAATAGTGGAATTCATTTGAGGAAGAAAAGATCATAACGCGGGATAAGAGACGCGAAGCTTTGTCTCCGAAGAGATCGAAGGAGAGGCGGATGGGAGAGAGAGAGAGGGAGAGACAGAGAGAGGGATGACATCTTTTTCTTTCTTCTTCTTCTTTCTTTCTTTCTGGTTCAAAGAGAAAAGATAATCTTCGATGGGGGAGGGTGACCCAAAGAGAGAAAGTCGTTCGAAGCGTTCAGGCAAAAACGCAGCGTTACCGCCCTTCGAAGTTCCAAGGCAGAATTGAATTCGCGTGAATTCGTGGTTGTGTATGTGTACGCGTGGGCCTGATGTGTGTATGTGCCGCGGTCTGCATAAACAGACTAGAAGAGAAGAAAGATGAAAGGAAGGGGTGAGGAAAGGAACGGTGGTGGTGGTGGTGGTGGTTTAAGGGTGAGTGCAGTAGAACGACGAAAAAAGGGACAAAGGGGCAAAACGGGTGTGGTGAAAGCGGGAAAAACGTAGTTGCCCGAAAAAAGGTTCCGGAGGATCTGGCTGTAAGAAAAGCGGAGCCCTTCTCGTCCCTCTCCCTTTTCTCTTTCTCTTCTTTCTGTTTGATCTATCGAATTGATTCCTATATACATATATGTATGTTCTTGCTCTATCGAGTTTTTTGTAGAAAAAAAGATTTTTTTAACTCACAGATCATTCTCTAATATCTAAATATACGATCAAGTTCAATTACACTCACTTCTATGCATTCTACTTTATTTTATAACGATTTTATAACACTAAAATATAAAATAAATATATCGTAATATAAAATAAATTATATCAATTTTTTTTTAATTCTCTTTTCCTCCATCTCTCTGTCTTATCGTAAAAACGTGTTACGCGTTCGAAAGCATGCCGATAACAGAAACTTCTATTCCAATTTTTCCATCCGTCCGTATCTCGGAAGCTAAGAAGCTTTCAAGATGGTCCCTTCGATCTTGGCAAGTTCCTGCATTCGACAGGTCACTGTGCTAAGGGCACCCCAGCCAGCCTTTGGAGGATGGCCTTTAAGGATGCCCTTTGTCGGCCGAACAAAGACCTAGGCTCTTTGCTTACACGAGCCGCTATTATTATTATTAGTCTTCTTTCTTGAACAAATGTCGTGATTAGTGACTCCAAAAATGAGAAAACGCTTGCGTAGATTTTTCTAAACAAGAAAAAAGAAAGTTAAGGAAGAATCGCGATAGTTGCTTGTAGTTAAGGAAAAAGGGACCTTGTACCTTCTCACGATCCGCCGTCCACCCTCGATCGTGTCTCGTAAAATTGAATTCAGAAGCGGCATGCTCGACCTCCTCTCTCTCTCACGTAGGGCGAAGGTCGGAAGTTGATTTTCCCGAGTTAACCGCTGAGAGTGACAGCTCGTCGGAAACGGAATAAGTTGAAACGCGTGGAAAACTTTGGGAATGCCAATCCGGCGTACACATGCCAAGCACGCGCACGAGCGCTCATATATACGTGTGTAGGATGTCTTTTTAAAATAGGGATTCTACTTTTTCGTTGAGGTCGATATAATTCGCACTTGTTTAAACGTATTTTTATAAATAATTAATTGCACATATTCCAAAGCTTAAATTTATACATTTGTACCTACAATAGACGATATTATTTGATTATACAATATATGATGCACTTGATACACTATTTATTAATATACAACATTAAATTGAAATACACAATTATATGATATATGTAAATGTCATCAGCTACCCTATGTACTAGAATAAAATATATGATGTATATTAACGGACCACTCTGTATAATCTCCGCAGGAAGTGTGCCTAAATCTTTGAGAAACACGAGACGGCGCTAATACAAAAGTTAAGAAGAGACTCCCGTCTCGATAACGACGCGCGCCTACTTTTCGCGGTAGGGACTTCGAAAGCGGACGTTGATATTTAAAAAAGTACTTTTGCATATTCATAACTCCAGCGTTTACAATTAAAGACTCCACATCGGAGAGGGGCGGGGGAGAGGGTAGGACGAGCTTAATTATCCACGCCGGGAAGGAGTCGGAATCAATTGAAAACGAGTTTACAGTAATCTCCATCTTCGTTAAATGAGAAAAGTTACCGTTCGTTAGCGAGGGTGCGGAGTGCCATCGAGGAGGAAGAGGAATCCGCGGCGTCGTCATACACCGTAACGAGTTTCGTCGTTAACGACTGACTGCATGATCAAACACGAGCGAAACGTTTTCGCGAAAATAATATTTACGTTTATATATATAAAATATTATTGTGGAAAAATTGTGGAAAATTTTGATATCGTAATCGAACAAATTTAACTAAATTCGTGTAGGTCCATGTGTTATGGACTAATTGGAAGCAATTAATACATTAAAAAGAGAATAGGTTTGAAAATTTCAAAAATTTATTTCGGCTGGCCTGTTGGAAATAAGAATAACAATGTATGGTGTAAGGGATCGGTAAAAATAAATTATATATGATACATACGTATTCGCTGCTCGAAAAGTTCATCAATGAACTTCTTAGTAACATTAACGTCTTTATAATCTTGAATAGACGTAAAATGAAGATAAAACAGACAAATTTCCATGAATTCAAAATTCTTCCTTCGCCAACACCTTTATTCGGTTATTTTAACATTTGGAAGCCAGAGAGAGAGAGAGAGAGAGAAAGAGAGAATGAGAGAGAAATTTGAGAAGGTAGCTGCGTCGTTCGCGCGAAGATTGCCTAATGAATCCACGCTGAGACAATGGGGGAAGAGATTTGGTAGTTCCATTCCCCGCCATTTCCTTACTTGCAGCTTCCTGGTCTGGTCCATTGTACGGGTGGACTATTTCATTACGGTCGAGCTGGGTCGAACCTCTTTACCAAGACACTGTCGTTTTTGATTAATTCAAAGAACGCCCCAAGCCGTGAAACATTCTTTCTTAGTCACTTTTTTTAAATACCATCGGAGTATTCGAGTTTCGAAATACCATAAGGAACGCCATAGAGATTTCTCGTTTCTTCGGTAATTTTTTAACGATAAAATATCGAAATACCATAAAAGATTCTCTCGTATTTAAAAGAAACATAGAAAAAGAATTAAATAAACAAATAAACGACTTTATATGAAATCGATTCAACAGTCAACATGTTAAACGAGATAACCCGTGTAACAGAGTTTGAATAAACAGGCAAGCTAGAAAGCGACACGCCTATGCTTCACAATTTGTCTTCGACTTTCGGGAATTTCACGATATTAATGGCCACACCTGTAGAACTGACTCCTCATCGGCCGTTGTTGCTTCTTCGAGGCGTATAATCAAGCTCGAGAGAGCGAAAGAGGGAGAAGAGACGCGAGACCTCATCCCCCGGTTATAATCTCCCGAAAATAAATCATCCCCTTCGGCGGCCCACCACCGAACGCCCCCTTTTGTCCCTCGCATGGCCGAGACGAGTAAATATTCAGAGCGTCTGTGTATAACATTTATGATAAAGTTCGGCCGACGCTTTATTTATTATTCATGGACGAGATTGGACGTGGCAGGGCCGATGGAGAGTAGTACGGGGGAGGGAAAAAAGCAGAGTGTAAGTTCGTGGCAGAGCGCGACGGTGAATTTCACTTATACGAAAACGGCGTTCGAATTAAAAAAGTTTTTCCCTTAATTAATACGACTGCTGGCTCGAAGTGCATTTCAAATTACTTCGTTCTTTCTTTCGGTCCTTTTTTATCCCCCCCCACTCTCTTCTTTTCTTCTCCTCCACTTCGCGCGAACGAAGCCTGGAAAACGTTAGGAGACAAAAGTCGTTTGTCACGAGCGAGAATCGTTTCGGTTCAAGCTTTTATTTCACAAGCAGGGCAGGTAGGTGTACAGGAGATCGAAAAAGTCGGTATACCTATATTGGAGAGAGCTTTTATTTTAGAGACATATTTTTCAATTTTAAAACTTCGCCTTGCTTTTTAATTCTACGAAAATTTTGGGCTATTAATCTCAGTTAAATGTAACCCAAACACAACTTTTTTTTAATCATCATCGGCCCATTATTTTAGGAGCCTCGGAAGTCTCCCTGACCTCCGCCTGTGGTATTACCTTTCGGCATGTAATACCAGGGCTGGTCACTCACGGTGTCCCCTACAAACCCCCATCCCTTGCGTTCATGAGGCGATCAGAAAAATGGCGACACTGAAATCCTACACACAGTTACTTGCTAAATCATTATTATATTCTATTCGAATTTACAGTTATAACACATTCAAAATTATGCAGCGTTAAATAAAACTCATGACTACAAAAACTTTTCTAACCAACTGTACCTGTAACTGTTACCTTTTTCTCTTTCTCCATTTTCCTATTTTATATTTCATCTCGATTTATCTCGTTCCATTGCTTTTTATTATTATCGTCATCTCCTACCGTTATAATTGGCTTTGCCTAAAAGCAGACATAACGAAGTACCTATTTGTCTTTTTGTTCTCGTATTCCCTCGTCTCTCTCTCTCTCTCTTCCATCCTCTCTTCCTCCTATACGTACACAGCTTTCCCTTTTTGTTCCTTTTCACAGGACAGTTTATCGTTCTTCCTAAGGAGCAGGCGTTAGTAGGGTATATGAGTTATTTTCCTCCCAAGAAAAACTTAATAAAAATAACGGTATTACGAGTCTCACAAGGGACGCGGTGTCCGACGGGGTAGGGTGTGGGGGTGGCAATTACCTCGTCGCGCTTCTCTAGCAGCCGGTTAAGTATAACACCGTCTCCGGTACGACAAGATGTTCCACCCGCTCGGATATATCATATACGATATTGCTATGGTCTCTGGGAACTCTTGGAAGCACCGCCACCACTACCACCACCACCATGCCTCTACCATGGCTAGCATCGTATCGCCATCATCGCCACCACCATCGTCGGGGCGGCCTTCATACTCGTTAAGCGGTATCTCAAAAAACACGGGCTTCCATTCTTTCTCCGAAGCAGCCCTCCCGTTTACGAGTTCGGTAAAAGGCGTGCTAAGTGAAACGTAAAGCTTTTGTTATTTTTTAAAGTCGGACGCCCGAATTGGATAGAAACTTCTTCGCTCGTGGATTCTTGTTATTCTATCGGTTGTACAAATTTACCATCATTTTTACTTGTTTCCCGATAAACTTATTCTCTTTGTGAAAATAGAAAGCCTTTGTTATTTATTAATATTGTTTCGTATAATTTAGAAAACAAAACGAAAAAGGAAGAAACGATCGAGTAATCTTTTACTGGGAAAATGTTTCGTTTCGAGCGACTCTCGTAAATCCTGCAATTATCGCGCCCGCGGCGATAGGAAAACGAACCGCAGACCCGATGGTCGTTTGCGACGGAGAACAAAAATTGTAGTAGCGTGGTGGTCGAGCCAACGAAAAAGAACGAGGGAAAAAAATACGATACGGTGATGGTAATAGTCATAGCAACAACAACGATACCTGTTGTGTAGTAGAGTGGTGCTTATAAAGGGGTAGAAAGTTGGGGGAAAGATAAAAGCGAGCCGAGGTCATACAGTGACTCTAATTATCGAGAATTTACTGAGTCGGAAGGGGTCGCGGGATGTTTCAGGATCGACCAAAAACCGTTTAGATAACGATCTCGATAACGTAGTCACTCCAACGAGGATAAAAAAGAGCTATTCCGCACGGCGATACTCGCACTCACCGCAAAATTGGGAGCCCCTCGTAAAAGAGAATGTCGCGTCCCCCCCCCCTTTAAAATTGATATGTACAAAAATCGTTAATTATCGAACAATCGCTCCTGCTCGTCAAAACGTCGCTTTTGAAGTCGCGTGCTTTTGAAACCGAAATTGGAAAATATTGCTAGTAGAAATCAAAACCGGGGGTCGATAACGTAGGAATTTACTTTTTACGAGCCATATGTTGTATATTACATATGAATGTAGAGGGTATTGTAACATCGAATATTTTTTTAAACGCGATGAAGTGCTCCGAAGTTATGAATAGATTTAATAAAATCAGAACTGTTTTTTATATAATGAACATATAGTAATTATAAGATGTAGGTAATACATCTCGTATATGTAATTTAAGAGTTAACAAGTGTACGAATACTTTCTACGTTCATCGTGCATCTGTAAATGAATTCAAGTAAATCCAGCGTGAAAATTGACACGTTTGACTGATTCTAATTAGAAACAATCCATATTGTAGAAAAATCTAAGGTATTTTCAAGATTCCTGAGTTAAGCGCAAAAAAAGCGATCGACGAGCAACGAGACGATTACGAGACGGCGGACTAACATAAGAAGAGCCAAGGAAAAGGCCAGCGAAGGGTCGGCAAAAAGGGTGGCGAGGGGTAGCGATAGGGGGAGTCGTTACCACGGCTACATCGCCGACTTTTGACAGATTCGAAGGAATCTCCTTTATTTTTTTGCGCCGTTTCCGAGACAAAGAGTAACGTTCCGGATCGACTCCGTGAAGAAGTGCCTGCACCAAGATAAAGATCGAGAAAGGGAGGTTAAAATTCGCGTGGAAGATACCAATAAATATTCTTTTTCACTGGCACCCTAACGAAAACATTATATTTCATTTTAATAGCAACAATTCTTATCGAAAAGTAACTAACACGCAAATCAGAGAAAATAGATACCCGTCGATCTATAAAAGCTTGTAAAACGTGAGCGGCATAATTCTGCCGAACGCGTTAACGCAAATAGTCGAAAGAAGTAAAAAGGTAAAATCAAATAAAGAATCGACTTACTTCTGCTTCGTTATCTCTGAAATCCCAAGGATATTTGGACCCGCGCAAAACCGAATTCGACGTTCCCTCTTTGGAGAACGAGCCGTGACGCATCAACGAAGATCTACCCCTCTTGGCATGGGAAAGCCCTACGACGAAGACGACGACGGACGACGACGAAGCACGCGGATCAGAGCGAGTACGAGTTTTTACGAGTCCGACGCGACGCTTACGGAATAAGAAATTAAGGGGTCACGCCCGGAGGAAGAGGCTTCGAAAGAGAAAAGGGAAAAAAGGAAGAAACGAGAAAAATTTAAATCGTACGTCGCGTATCTCTTTTGCGAGACCAACGGGAGAAAAGGAAGCTGATCTGCAGAGAAAAGGGAAAGGGAAAGACAAACGAGAGAAAAAAAATGAGATTGCGAGTTCAAAGTAACGTTATTAGCTGACAGCCGACGTTATATTCTTCTCCTTTTCTCCCTCTCTTATTTCCTAGACACGAGTTTCTTCCTTTCTTTACCAAAACGATTCTCCGAGAGGAGAAGAGTTACGAAAATGCGAGAAGAAAGGGCTGCTTACTTTTTCTCCACCCTCGCATTTTTTTTTCATAACGACCAAGAACACCGGCATTGGGTGAAAAATGTCGGGCGAGGAGAGTCAACGGCCAGACGGCGTTGAACGTTGCGATTTTTAAAAAGGGCGTCAATTTACTTTCGGTGTTCTTTCTCTATAGGCTACTTTCATTCGTTTTCTCTCTCTCTCTCTCTCTCTCGCCCTTTCTTTTATTGCTTCTTTTTTCCTCGAGATAAAAACTGGAAGAAAAGGAAAGCCTCGTGGAAAAGTCGAAATGCAAAAAAAAGGTTCGTTCAAAGACCGGTGACCTACGGCGTTCTGTTTTCCATGAAGATGCAGAAGCAAGAAGAAGAAAAAGAAAAAGAAGGGGGTGGTCGTCCAGTAGCCAAGGGCACGCTGACAAATGGCAGGGATTTAAGCGGCGCAACCGCCTGCGAACGTGCGTTTTTCATCGTCGGTAAAGGGCGGCTACTTTAAGTAATTGCATCTCTACGTTCAACAAGAAAGAAAGAGGATGAAGGATAAAGGAAAGAAGAGAGAAAGAAAGAATGAAAAACCAACGTATTCTACTCGGGGTAGAATCGTTCTACCTATCTAAACGATCGAAGATATTCGATATTGGATATCGTTATCTATTTTTACCTGCGTTTCAAAAGATAATTCAAGTAAATAATTCAAGAAACCAATTTCCTTTAAATATTTGAAAAGCACTAGAATTAGTTATAAAAGAAAGAGTACGTAACAAATTATCCACGCCTAATAGAACATGTTATTAGATACTTAATACGCCTCCAAATTGTCAAATGAGAAAGAAATATTTTTAAATATAAAAATCAAATATGTTTTTCATCTTATATTAAAACAACAAAATATTCACGTCTACAACAAGCTTTTTCCAAACGTTCATTCTGAAAAGTTTAAGATGAACACAATACCAAATTATATTAACTAAAGCAGATATTACATACTTACCTAACATCAAGTTAAGTCCTAATCCCCTCTTAAACAAATTAGTAATGCGAATGCCGACTCGCCGTATTTCGTGAATTTTGTCGCTTTTAAACGTCTCGATAGAAGAAGGGCGCATACACGCGGCAGCCAATTAGTCGTCTGTATTTCCCAGAAGATACGGCGGCCCTTGAGTAAACGCAAATAAGCGACTTGGAAATTTTCAAAGCTCCCGAAGTCTCGGAGTATTACCTACAAGGAAGTGCGCGATGGCCAACGCGTGGCGGCTAAAAGAGACTGCGAAAGATGGGAAGAGAGTGAGAGAGAGAGAGAGAGAGAAAGAAGTACACCGAGTTTACACTTAATTAGTCGGTCGCCGGTAACTATGCTTGGAAAACCACAGAGGGAAAGCTCACTTGCAATGGCGAGTCGGCTTTTTAAATGCCCTTTTTCCGCTTATACACGAAGGAATAAATGAAATCACAGTTACCGATTGGAAAGGATCCTGCCGACACATTGAAAAAGTAGAAAAAGAATATTGAGTAAATGACTATCTCCTAGAAGAAATTATAAAAAACGGTTCTTCTATTGTTTCCTGATTCTGTCGAAAAAATTTACAGTGAGATAATAAAGGATTCGGAGTTACATTTTAGTGAAAAATGATACCCTTTAAATTCTAAGATCTTCTCATTCGTTGTAATGAAAATTTCGCTTAGGCTGCTAATTAGATCGATCGATAACAACGGCACTAAATCTCTTCCCACCCACCGAGCACGTTGAAGGGCCGAAGATCAAAGACGAGCCGAAAGAGGTGCTTTTCCCTCTAATTATGGAGAATTTCCTCGTCCATTTACACATTTCACCGTCAACGCTTCCAACATTGTCGCGAACTAAAGGCTAGAGAGTAAATGAAACTTGGAAACTTTGTGTACACATCGGTACGGTGTTTTCCTTGAAATTTTCCACTCGTCGATACGAGTCGTCCCTGTTACTTATTTATTATATTATGTATATATTTATTTATTCCTTTCGGGTGTATTTTTTTTTCTTCACATATTATATCCTCTCACTATCACGAGTCTTTTAATAAATCTCTCTCTCTCTCTCTCTCTCTTTCTCTCTCTATCCTCCCTATATCTCCCTTCTTTCCCTATCTCTATCTTCTTCCTTCTTGCGTACTCAAATTCGGCTAGAAGTAAAGGAAGTAAGGAAGGAAGCCGGTCCGCGTCTTGAATAGGCTGCTAGGAGTCGACCCTTCTCGTACTTCCCCTCCTCTGAACGGCCCGTTCAGCTTCGATTCGCGTTCGACAAGTAATTAGAGGAAACTTCGCTTCCTCTCGAGGGTAGCCGATATTCAACTTCCCTTTCTATCTTTCTCCTCTTCTCCTCCGCCCGTTACCCTCCTCAGACCCACCCCTCCTCTTTTCTTTCCTCTCCCGAGCTCGCTCGTTTGCCAAACTCGCTGGTAGCAACTCGCTGCGTAAAAAAGATAAACTTTTAATTTATTTAAAACCCGACCCTCACGATCGCGGTCAAAAGAGAGAAAAAGAGAGAGAGACTTACCCTCGACTCTCAAGCCACGCACATATACACTAATGAATTCTTATTCGATGTCGGAATTAAAGAGGTCGCGAATGGAGTTCGTAAGCTCTTTCGTCGAGGGACTCGTACATAAGGTATGTACGGGGATGGAATGAAAATTGGTGGGGTGGCGACTGGAGACGCGAAAAACGTTCTTCCCGTCTGGAAAAAAGTTCTCGGCCCTTCGTCGGAGTATCTGCTACGTGTATATTATGTTTCCTTAATTCGTATAAAAAGTCGAAAATCGAATGTCGATTTGAAGCGAATAAATTTGTTTATAAAACTAGATGCGGTGAAGATACATGTACACTTGTCGTTTCTGCAACTGACGTTTATAATCGATCGCTTTTTGCAAATAATCAATTTCTAAAATCGTCGCTGCGAAAGGACGTCGACGTTTCTGAATCGCTCTTTATTCGTATAAAGTTCACTTATAGTTTACTTATAATTCGGTTTATCGAGAGAGAAAAAAGAGAGTGAGTATCAAACGGAACAAATATATTTCGCGATTCTCTTTTTCTCTCTCGCTCCGAGGATCGAGAAGGGCTCGACGATTCGCCGAGTCGAGCGTATTTTCATGCGAGCTTTGAGAAAGGAGAGAACGAGATGCTGGCAACGATTTTTCCCCGGCCATGGCAGACGGTAATATCGCTAATACATTTCTCGAGGTACCGGCTGGGTGGTTATGATCATCTCGACCTCGTATCAAGTAGCTACGAGCCTTTTACGCGCTCGCCATCGTGGCTTTTCGTTGGAGATCAAAGCGGATCCGTCATCCGGCCTTTGCTGTCTCTTACTTTTTTTCTTTCTCTCAATTTTCTTCCCTACCTTTTTTCTCTCTTTCTCGACGCTACATGTAATAGCATATAATACGATTCGTAGTTTCGTTCAATTTCGAAGAATCGAAATTTTGACTCGCAAGACAGTACTTTCGTTCCTTAGAACAAAAACAAAAAAAAATAGATATTCAAGTATAAAAAGCATAAAAATACTTTCTACGCTCACTGTACGTTTATCGATCGAGACGATAGTACCAAGCGTTAACGAAGACGTATTTATTTCATATATTTCTCACGAGCCAAATTCGAACTCCTGGTAAAGTTACGCGCGATAATTAACGCAGCGTAATGCGTTGGGGCTAAAATATGATCGCGAGAAAGTTGCCGAAGTTCGATTAAAATTTAAGGAAATAAATCGACTACACGGCGATATCGAAATTACAAGTTCTTTTCTTTACGGTGTGTATCTCGTGTCGGAGGAGTCCATTATTCTCGAAAGGCGAGCGATCTCGCTTTATTAATTTATCGACTGGCGGTGGTGGTGGTTAAAGGAAGGGCCGACGTTCCGCAAACTCGTTGCGACGTAGTCCCGTCGCGTTACGGAAATATCAGGGAACCCCATCTTCGCGAGTACGTCCGGCTCAATTAACGGCGAACACCGACGAAACGAGGGGTGTTCCTTTTCTTCTTGCCTTACTTTTATATGTAAAAGTAAGAGGGTGGATAAGGGCAAGAGAAACGTAAGCTCGCATATATTCTCTCTCGGTTAACGCGTGTTGGTTAACACGAGGGAAGAGGGGAAACGCTCTCGCGTATCGACGATGATCCGTGTTGCCGTTGCCGCCTTGCAAATTAATCCGAATCATCCTCGAAAGGAGAGTCGTTGTGGTAACTCGATACCGTTGTACTGGGTGCTTCAAAAGAAACGGTAACACTTTTACGAAGGGATCTTTTTTTTTTTTTGGAGAAGGGAAGTAACCAATAATACGAACTATAATAATAACGAGAGATATATTTTATTTCACAGGATAAATTTTATATAAAAATTATACAAGTACGGAGATACGCGTGTGTACTTGTATAATTTTTAACAAATCTTTACGATCTTTTAAATATTATATTCTTTTGAAGCACCCTGTAATATATGTTTCATTAATTATATATCGTAGTATTTGAAACGTTACGCGAGAACGCGTCAGAGTAATTCCGGTCGAATAACAATTTTGAACTGACAAAAAATTCCGTTATAGAATACGGAACGATTTATTATGTAAATAATAAAAGCTTCAACGCGTATAACGATAAAAGTGAGACTATCGTAAGACCGGTCGATCGTGCTGTGTCGGCGCCATTACCATTATCGGTGTCGACGATGTATCTCATATAAGCCATGGGATATGTTATCCAGTGCTTGTAATATAAAACTTCCGTGTAAATACCAGGAAGTTTAGGCCTCGCGCAGCCCTCGCCAGCGGAAACGATGCCCATTAGTACGCCGTTGCAAACCATTCCGCCACCGGAATCACCCTGCAAAAAATAATCAAGATAATTCGGACAACATTTTTCTGGGCGAGAATAAAGTTGTGCGTCGAGGAAAAAAATTATAATTAAAGTGTGATATCAAATATATGATATAAAAAATATTGCATAATAACATATTGTACACTACACTACCGGACATAATGTAATATTCCAATGCAACGAATTTGTTTTATAGAAAATTCTAACATAACGTATGGACATGTATGTGCGCACGTAGGCAGGCAACCATACATACACGCATGTATTCCCTATTACATTCCAATATACATATGTGTAGAAATTTATGCAATGTAATATAAAGAGTTAATAAACAACAAATGCATAATTTTTAAATTAAACAGATATAGATACTATAATATTTGTAATAATTTTTGAACGGTAAAAGTAAAAAGTGCCATTTGGCCGAAACAAAAAGAGAAATCGATGATTACTGGATAAGTTGGTAGATCTAGCTTAATGATCGACCCGTTGTCTGGTCAAACAAAGTTCCGAGATAAAAAAGACAAAGCACTGTTTGGTTTGTTCGATAAGAATCATAAGTCGGGTAAATAGCCGTTATAGAAGATGAGAAGGAAAGAGAGATAGATAAAGACAGAAAGAGAGAGAGAGAGAGAGAGAGAGAGAGAGAGAGAGAAAGGAGGGCACATAATCGAAATTAGTACAATGTTTTGTATCTTCTAATCGATCTTTTTCTTACCTTACAAGCGTCTTTTAAACCCTCGATATAACCAGCACAGAATATACCCGGTGGCAACGTGCTTACTCCTTCGAGCAGATTACGACAAACATCCATACTCAAAATCGGTAAGTCCACGTACATCAAGTCGTTGGTCACGGTTGTATTGTCCTGTAGAAAAGAAAATGATTTTCTAACTTAAATAAGAAGCGGACATGTGAATTGTTTATAATCTTTTTTTAAATATTACGTCAAGTTATAATATATAATTATATTTGAATCTATTATAATTACCTATAATATTTTGAAATATTTATTCGTTCGTCTATTTTGAAAAAACGATCTTACCTCACCAGGATAACCCCATCCGGACACCTGGCAGATCGTACCAGGTGGAACCTGATCCATAGGCAAGGTAGCCGGCATCAATTGCGGCGTAAATTCGAACGGAAATTTCAGCTACAAAAGAAAAAACACAAGATACGCGTATAAAAAGGAGATAACAAACAAGCTTTGTACATACATACAATTGCAAGAAGCTTTGATTTCGTAGTTACTTCTTAATCCCAATATTGTCGATAACAAAAGTAAAAGAAGCGATAAGATTAACCATTCGGATCACTTCAACACGATTCGATTGTTTATTTATGCTTTCGTCGAAAATGTTTTCGGCACGATCATCGAGCCATAAAACGTACCTCGAGTATGGCGATATCGTTCTCGAAAGTCGTAGGATTAAATTTCGGATGAAGAACGATTGCTTGAACGCCTCGCCTCTGACCAGTCTTCGTTGCATGATTAAGTTGTATTTCTCCACCAACGACGAGAATGGTCCATGGTTGAATGACGGCGTCGCTACTGTAAAAGTCGATCCACCGATTCAATTTCCAATCTTATTTCAAACAACTTCTGTACAGGGTGACAAAAAATAGGTGATCAAATTTTGCTACCGTATTTCACCCTGCACAACTTTGTAGTACAACGAAAGCTACTACCACTTACAGGTACATGCAATGTGCGGCGGTTAAAACGAGCTGCTTGCTGATCACGCTTCCTCCGCAAAAGTGTGTCCCGGACCAAGTGCGTCTCAAAGACACCTGCTCCCGCAAAACATTTTTATTAAACGAATTCTTTTTTGGAGGAATGAAATATATCAACGTGTTACTCGCGATGCCTACCTGATGGGGAAATTGACTTATCGATGCCTTAGTCCCGTTCACTATGCGCCCGGTAAAGTTGTAATTTATTATTTCCACATCGTTGTTCACAGTGTCGGTCGCACCTGAGAAAAAGTTACAGTTAAAGTTCGTATATCCACACGAATATACAGATGTACATATATATCTACCGATATAAAATAAACACACATACATATATTGTTATTAACACACACACACAATGTATACATATATATTGTGTCCGAGCAGACGACAAATAATTTTCCTTAGTAATCAAACTCTGGACATTATCTTCTCCCCCAAATGGAATTTTAATCGCTCGCTAACCAATCGGGGACGGCCAATTAAGGTAATTGCAATTTTCGTCCCGCCGACGTTTTCTCTCAAAGCGACGTATTTTCAGTCGATTATGCATATTAACTTTCGGCATAAAACAATCGCGTGCAGACGCGCGGAATTTTGATGATAAAATCTCTCGCGAAGGGAACTCGATTGAAATAGGCAAGCGAAGAGGGGAGGAGAGAGAAAAACAAATCGCGGAGAACACTTACAAACAACAACGCTCCGAGGAAATTAATTATTTTCGTTATTTTATCGTTCTCTCATGCTCGATTCGAGTCCGCGAGATCGAACGGAAAAAGATGTGCGTGGTTTTTACTCACCCTGAACGAAAATAGAGTCGTAACGAATGAAAACGGCGATTAAAGCGAACACAACCGATACGCGTACTCGCATTTTGCACTATCTTAATTTACGGTCACTCGAATCACACAGGTTCATCCACGACGAAAGACCGTGCGACACTGTCGATCGAAAATCTTCCGTTATCTTACGTTCTCTGAACGTTTTACAAAAACTTCTATTATCGTACAGCGATAATCGCCTATCTCTTATACCATCTCGCGTTAATTATTATCATAGTTCACGAATCGCCAAGAGTTCGTTGTATCGACGTAATTTCTGTGAAATTGAGAGAAGAAATTCTCAGAACGTGTTTTGTCCATTTCTACTTTTATCTCGTGCTATCCTTTTAACGTGAGTATTTTTACGTAATATTAAAAAAATCGAATATCATAGTAAAACGGTCAAATAATAGATTAATTCAGAAAAAAATATTCCCTCGTCTTTTTAGTTTCGAAATTATCGAAAAATTCGACGAGTTACTATTATCGTATTCTTATCGGTAATTCCTAGGTGAAATTGTTTAATGACACACATTTATGACACCACACGCACGTACACAGTTATACATAAATAGAGTTTGACTACCAGAAACGATGTAATTATAATCTTGCTTAAATGCTGAGAACTTCGCTATCGGGAACTCGATAACGAAATTTAACCGAACGATAGATGCACTACGTGGCGATTCCCCTTGCCATTGCTTATTGTTTACGAAATGGTAACTACGGTAAACGGTATGGATGGATTTGCAGAAGAATCTACCTTCGCATGTTTACACGCTCCACGATCATCGACGAACCGAAATATTTGCAGCGATAAATTTAAAGATAACTGTCGGATATAGAAATTTATTTGTTTGCTTATCCCTTAAAATACTAATATTTTTCTTTGTCGAACCACGCACTTTCGATTTTTTCTTTTCGCAAAACAAAAAATACACGGATGTGATCTCTATCGCTTAATTGCATACACACAGAGCCACGTTACATCTATAAACGTTGTCTGTGAAAAATTAACACGCGATTAATTAATTTAAAAAGTTGGTAAAAACCGTGAACACAAATTCGAACGTAAGCTTTATCTGGAAATCGTCGAATCGATAAGATCGCTTTTATCTGTTATCGTACATAGAGCATTTCGTAATATATCGAAGTACCCTTTT
>JAIFRP010004408.1:1415343-1439209 GCA_032403825.1 Odynerus spinipes
TTAAAATTATTTAACAAGTTAAGACTAATTTGGAACTTAGATTATTTGATATAGACTACATACATATCTGTAAAAAAAGATATTCACTGCGTTATATCGGCTTTATTTCCTTCAACGCTAATTACATTTCCCGCTTTCTTTGATTCATATTATCAAAGATCGGAAACGTTGTTTTCTCTGTAATTAATATCGGCGTTCCTGCGAGGAACAGGCGCGCAAAAGAGGAAAAGAGGGAAACAACGAGAGTAAAGAAGAGAGAGAAAGAGAGAGAGAGAGAGAGAGAGAGAGAGAGAGAAAATAAAGAACGAGGAAAAATTTTAATTAATACACAGAAAGATGAAAAAGAATTCGCTTTCTCGTCGGGATTATTTCATTTTCATTCATGCGCAATTCCACGTAGATGCACAACAGTACGCGCATACGTACTCCGGTTAAACGAAATTCAAGCGGCTCTCGTACTCGAGCAAACCGCTTTCACTGGGCTCGCGATAGGGCGACGGTTATCGAATTCTACTTCAAAGTCGCTCTCTTTGTGCCGATACGCATCCCACGTGGCTGAATTTTTTATACGATTTACCATTTCCGTCTATGTGTATGCGCGCTCGCGCGCGTACGCGTGCGAACGTGCAGGAAGGAAAGAAAAAGAGAGAGAGAGAGAGAGAGAGAAATAGAGCTTGGAGAGCTAACGCGACATTTCGAAAGCATCTTCGAGCCCTTTTCCCTAGTGGTAGGCGTGCGGCTGACGGCCCTTTGCTTTCTGCCTCTTCGAGGAAAGCCTCTTCTCGATGTAAAAATTGGGTTGCGTCTTTCCACTTTTTCGGACAAAAAGAGACTACCCTCACCGAAGGGCGAAGAAATTGCGTTTGTCGTACCTTAATGCCCTATATGCAAGGTAATACGTTCTGTTTCGTTCCTCTACGTCAACTTGGAAAGCTTTTCTATGTAGCTCCCTGTTGTATATTTATTTATCATCTTTCCCTACTATTTATTTTCGAACGAACATGCCAATTCGAAGTGCATAGTTTTATTTGTTTTATCTCGACCGTAAAAACAGGATCGTTACGAATGAAATTAATTAACTGCAGTTTCAATTATATTCATTCGCGAGAAAAATAAATGAAAACGATATACACTTCTTCGGGGAAGTGTATTTATAAAATAACGATATATGAGAATAAAATATAGAAATTTACCCCTCGGACGAGAATGGACGGTCTGTTAAATTAATATTTGCTTCATACGGTAGAGATGGTATTTAATACGATTTGGAAAGTACTGAAATTACATAATAGCTGACTTTTTAACAAGAAATCGAGAAAAAGAAAAGAAATATTATTTTTTAAATTGAATTTTCTTCAATACTAAAACCTATCGTCTAATTTTACTTTAAAATATGAATTTCAAACGGAATCGAAAAAAAATTATAAGCCACGTGTCCCGGAACACGATGATTATTGAATCATCGAAGATCATTGAGTTGCATAAGAGATCGTAGAAACTATGTACATCGAGCCTGCTTGCAGTGACTGTACCGGGTGGTTGCAAAAAGGTCGCGGTCGTGGAAGGTGGTTGTTTTTTTCCTATCACTATGGAAGCGAGCGAGAAGGAGAGAGTAACTTGACTTCTCTCGCGTCTGGTTCTGCTCGTTCGCGACGGTGCTTGTAAGACCAGGACCAGTCGCTTTGGTCGAGGTTCGCAAAGAAGGCGCTCGTCCGGACTAGTTGGGATCACTCAGGACCAGTCAACGCGTACATACATACATACATACATATTATACTTATGCTGGAAGACCAACTCGTTGCTTGGGATCGAGGTCACGGCTGTGAGGTCTCCCTGTTATGTAACTCCATGGTGCCCCGTGAGTTCTCGGAGTTCGTGATTTTACTTCCTTCGGTGGATTCCTTTTTTTTTTGCTAATGTATCTTCCTCGTGCGAAAGATCATTTACATCTATTTTTAATGTAAAAAGGGTTCTACGCGTTTACCCTGCATTTACGTTAAACGCTACACGTGTTTGTACATACGCGCGTCCAGGGTACAACACGTGTAGTGCTATAGTATAGAAATAATGAGTAGAAATAAATAAATTTGTTGGAAAAATCTTCTACGTTCTGTTTTCAACATATTCCTACTCTTAGGAAACTAAAAATAATAGACAAGAAAATTAATTAGTTTGTACTGGAAATTGCATACGTATACAAATATGTACCTACATGTGTTTAACAAATTGGTAGAAAAGACTGTACCGTAGAAACCGTAGAAATAGGAAGAGAAGAGGAAAAAATGAAAGCTCCGGTTTGTTCGCGTCTATAAGCGTATAAACACCGATATATAATTCATCTATATAATTCATCCCTATTCCGGCTAGGGAACGAAGGATATCGGGCGATCGCTTCCAAATTGAATTGCTATCGCTTGCAGTTGCGAAGCCACCGATCCATCGGTGGACAAAACGAACGAAATGGCCGAAATGGACGAGACGAGCGATAGATATATAACGTGTGTGTATATACATAAAGGACACACACTAACATACGTCCATACATAAAGGACGAAGGACGACACGGTGCGTTCTCGGTCGATTCACTTTCCTCTTTTTACTCCTCACGCTACCTTCCAATCCCTCTTTTTCTCCCTTTTCCTTTACTATAAGGGGGGAGAGACGGAGAGAGAGAGAGAGAGAAGGAGGGAAGAGGAGAAGAACCGATCCGAAAGTCGTAAGCAATCGCTGTCTCCTCGAGGAAATCCCGAGGGAACGTCGAGAAGCGATACGCCTCCTTCGCGTTTACGCTCCAGACGAACGGAAGAAGGCGAGTCGGCGAGATCACCGTGATTCAAAAACCGTGTCTCTTCAACGTCTCCCATGATATATGGACGATACGATATCTCGATATGCCGTTCTCATTGAACTTGCCGATCGATCGATGCATACGATTTTAGTAGATCGATCAGGAAAGGTCTCGGGGAAAATCAACGGAGATTTAGGTGAAGGAAACATTGCTGCATTTAAAATGATTTCATGGCTGGACTTTTTTTTTAACAACTCAAACAACCATAACAGCATACACATACGATTACTCCGTTACATTGCTTCCCTTGTGATCTATTCTTTCTAAATGATTGAAAAACATGAAGAAAGCGAGTCATATATTAGATGCAACCTCATCTCATTCTCTTCAGGAACAACCTTATCTCTTACTATGTACTCCCCCGATTCGAAAATATCGAGAAAAGATCAGGAAAGAAATCAGATCGAGCGAGAATATACGTGTATAGCTTTCCCACTCCGCAAGTAAAGAAAACTGGAGAGAGAAAAAGAAGGAGATGGCTTCGCTCCAAGAAAAGGCGTAGAAACGCTATAATGGCGAAACGTTTCTCGTTGATTCGTCGCGAGCATTTTCGTATTTACTCGCGTCTATGTACGCGGCGTGTCTTTTCGCGATGTAAACGCCGGTAAAACGCGGAAAATCGCATATCCGTATCGCTCTATCTCCATCTCTCTTTTTCTCCCTTCTTCCTCGTCTATATGTATACATATCTTCCTCTCTCGCTTTCTCACTCGCCCGGCCCATTCTCTCCGTATCTCTTCCTCTCTTTCTATCTCGTATATCGAATACGTATGCCAGGAATTGCCTCTGTACTGCGTTACTGCTTATTGTTCCAACGTTCCGCCATAATAGAATCGCTTTATTATGGCGCGACGAGGCTGCTTTCGATAGCGTATACGTGTGTAAGCGCGTGTTTGGGGAAGTATATGTGTAATACCGTGTTGCCTTAACGTGGGAGAGAGACTTGGACTGAAAGAGAGAATGAGAGAGAGAAAAAGAGAGAGAGAGAGAGAGAACTTCGCGTGTTTTCTTGGTCCATCGTGAACTCTCCTCGCCTTTTTCATTGTTATCCTAATGATATTTTATACGCTCGTTAAAACAAATTAACGGATCGGAAGAGCGATAAATAGAGGATAACGTATTTATAGGGGAAGAAGGGTATCGTTTTTTTTCTCCCTGGCTCGTTCGGCTTCTTTCGAAAAGTGGACAATGGATTTTTCGATCGGCGGATCGTGCAAGAGCGTTTAAAAAAAGAGCAACAAGTTAATGCAATATGGAAAGTAGTGAAAAAACTTCTCGCTCGCAGTGCGATGAATAGGGAGGAAATGTTTCGAGTCTAATGAAAAAAAAAAGAAAAAAAAAGTTACTCGACTATATTAATTCGACAAAGAAGCGAAATATTTCAATTACGAAGACGGCAGTGGGTGAATCGAAAATGACCGCGAATGTTGCCGTTTTAGGTGTAAAGAGAAAGTAAAACGAAACACATCCTGACAAACACGCACCAGTCGCAGGTGCTGGCGAAAACGATCGAGTCGCTCGATGTTATCGAAAAAGTACCGTCCTTTCCACGTTTCAAAAGGGACACCCCCTCTCTTTCTCTCTTTAACACGCACACACTTACTCTAACAAAGTAGGAGAAAGTTGCGTTAAGGTGAACGACCGGGAATTTTCGGATCTCGCACACAAACCGAACCACGTTTGCAAAAGAAATAATTCATACCGTTTCTCGTACACGAACACGCCTAACTTTTCCCTCCCCCTCGGTAATACCCCCCTTTCAACCGTGTATAACAGTTTCTTGTGCAACCATGTTGACCCAAGCAGCTTGACCATTTTTTTTAATTTTACAGCCGGCTCGATGCGAATAGCCGGTAGTTCAGGTTTTATCCGAGGAAGCGGACTGTGACGGACGCGCGGAATTTCACCGGGTGTTCGCCTTCTTCTTTCCTACCCGAAACGCCAAAATTCCATTATGTTTCCGTTGGTGCAACACCGATAAACTCCACGCGTGGTTCTTCTTGTTATTATTATTACTATTATTATCATTATTGTTATTATTATAGCTACCACCCGGTATAGTCGCTGTGAGTAGACACGATGTATTATTATTTCTTCGACCTCTTATGCAACTTTTTCTCCGATGATTCAATAATCGTCGTCTTCCGGGACACGTGGCATATTTTTTCGATTCTATCGAACATTTGCTGTACTTTAGGGTAAAATTATATGATACGTCTCAGTTTTTAAAAGTTATGAAAAAGTTATGAAAAAACGTAACAATAAGTACTAGAAAATAATAGTTATGAAACTACTACTAGTAATAGAAAGTATGAAACTAGTATGAAACTACTACTAGTAGAAACTAACTACTAGTTATGAAAAAATGTAACAATAAGTACTAGAGAATAATATTTGTTTACATTTTACGTTATTATTCTTATTATCATTGTCGTCGGATATATCTCGAAAGAAACAACGCGTCCGAGCTTTTTCGAGAGATATGGCGAAACGCGTATGAAACGACTACCGTGAATTTATGTTTCGGTCACGTAGTAAAAAATTCGAAAATACGCGTGTGGGCACCATTGCGTTAGCAGATGTTTGTCTTTTTTCTACCTCTTTTTATCTTTCTCTCTCCTTCGTTCTCTCGATCGTTCTCTTGCTACCGGCTGCATCCATTGTTCATTGTCTTGCATTTCCTTGACCTTTCCGTGGTAGTATTGCAGGTAGAATTCCACTAAACGATTATTTAACACTTTCACGCTTATGACAGGTTTACACGGTACACAAATTTTTTAGAGTTCATACAATACAAATGATGACTATATCCAGGACGGCGTTTATTATAAAACACGTTAAGCGGAAGATGGAGTCTCGCTCTTTATGGGACCACGTTTCCAAACCTTACATGATAAAACAGGAACCTGTAAAAATATATATCGATTAAACCGTAATACACATTACAAATTTAACCAATTTTTTAAGTTTATTACACACACAATAATTCGAAGTGAATCTTACTTGTCCTATTTCATACACTTGCTGTCGATTTATTGACAGAACTAATCCACGTAACAATGCTTGCACATAAATCGTACAAGGTAATAGACGGTGAAAGAAGGAAGAAAGGCAAAGGTGTGTAACGTTCGGTGGTCGAGCATGCAGAATGTAGATATATGTATGTAGTACATACGAGACACATGCACGACACCCAACATATATATACATATGTATATATGGGTGGCACATACCATTAACGTCGACCACATCCCTTTCCCCGGCAACGCACAGCCGGCGATCTCGACCCTTACGTAATATCGCGGAATGTCGGACGCCGCGTGTAATGTAACGTGGACGAGCGTTTATTGCGCGAGCATCTCGTCGAGTGCGGGCTAGACGCGCGAGAGAACGCATATAATTGGCGCGGAAATTACGCGAGGGTCTGACACGGCCGCTGGAAAGAGAAACATTCGATATATATATATATATATATATATATATATATATATATATAAACATGTAGGTATAGATGTGTACATACCGTGTCACCCTTTGTTCGTCCTCTTTCTAGTTTGAAATTTCGCTATATGAAATTTGGCTGGCTACAGAAATTTAGTCAAATTCATTTTCTCACACGTTGAGCACCATGACAGTCATGGGGGGCCGATACCCGATTTTGCAGACGGGGTTTGAAATATTTATAAAACTGATTTCTTGAGATTTACGAGAACGTAACTATCACTTGTAAAAATAGTAATTTTTAATGCACAGAAATACGATTATAAATTCTTCTATATTTTTAAGTTGAAAATAATTCTAAACGATACTACACATTTTAATTAGAGCGTAAAAGGCGTGCCTCGAGATTTATATGACTTCGAACCTATTTTTCCCAAGATGGGAAACGCGCGAGGCACGGCACGCGACTAGAACGAACGAATACGCGCACGCACGTCTATAGAAACGTATATAGACGTATACGTAGAGACGTGCGTGAGCAAATTCGTCTTAATTCTCTTGGAGAGCCACTCTCGACGAGTTTCCCGGAGGCTTAGCCGGCAATAGGATTACCCGCGTGGAAAAGCCCCTGTCGAATTTATCGTCCGGGACTTCGTTTAGCCGGGCCGCGCGAATGAAAACTTATGCCACCGAGCGAGATCCGAGCTAAGGGCTGGCTATTACCAAAGATACGAAAGATCCTTGGATAAACGGCAGGACGATATAATCGCTTTCGAGTCGAACTCCTTCCTCGTAAATCAGTCCTACGACCTCCTACGTTAAACCATTAACTCGCGAAAAGGATTGCCCGACTCGCGGTCGACCTGGATTCTGTCCTAACTCTAATTACGTACGGATTCTTTGGAACTAGGGAAAACTTCATTGATATCTGGTTGTACGGAAGTTGAAAATAAGAGAGGACGTGATTTATCTATTGTACAAGAAAGTTAGTTTCTGTTAAGTAAACGAACTGTAGAGTTATTTGTACATTGTAGTTACAATAAATTATGAATAATATGAAAACTATATACATTATGCAAAAAATGCAAAATAAAAACTATATTTGTAGAATTCTCTAGCGACAAAATAAATTTCTCTCCAGGTCTCGTGGCTTTGCCTGTTTCTTATAAATATATGTATTATGACGTTGTAATGAAATAAACCAAGACGTATATATGTAATTGTTTATCGAATTATCGAAGTATCTTCTTTGTCACGTTTAACGGCAAACGTTCTTTAACAATAAAGTAATCCTAGCGTACAATAAGCGGCGATGTCATTAATCTCAATACCAACGCACCCGACCAATAATTAACGGCGTGCGTGTGCTCGTGTTCGCGCACTACGAAGTGTATTCCTTGTAGGACAAATTACGAACGACGGATTTCCCTTCCCCCTTTTCCAGCAAATAGATACAAATGGCCGAAGGCGTCTCTCCATTACGCGCTTATTTATGCCGCGAACTACGTGATTCGTAGGTGTGTGATGTATTATACACAAATGGAAACAACGGTAGCGCGTAGAGAAGAATGAAAAATAAAAGAAAACGGAATAAATGAAGATATAAAGTTTTGTAATATAATAATAATTAAACACCATAAACGCGTAATAACATTTCTAACGTATGTGTGTTCTAGCTTTTTTAATAATATCGGTTTTTCTTCTTTCAACAAAATAAAATTATACATAGCGTCGCTCGACTTGTTAATTAAATTTATCTACGACACAGGCCAAGGAAATTCCCTGATATCGGATTTCCATTCCACTCCGATGTACATACCTCCACTTGGATTTTCCCTCCTGGAAATTCACGATAAGTCGACACTATCGGTCGCGCGGTGAAGAGATAATGAAATTGCTGTCATCCGTGCGCTAATAAATAACATTCACCGATTACGTTCGCATGCTTTCTCACGTTAATTTAAACTGTGCGAAATGTTACATGGATAAATTAAAATAATACGACCTATTACTAATATCGTAGCGTAGACGAATTTTATAATAATTAAATTTAATATTCGTTTAATTTATAACAAGGATTAAATGATTTCTCAAAAGAAAATCTGCAATCTCAAATCTAAACTCACTAGATAGTTTATGTTGGAATACGAGACGTGTTATCGAACAAATCTTATATAAAAAACAAAATTTAATTAAAAGAGAACTTCTAATTTCAATTCACGCGTGCACGAAAAAGAACAAAAACTCTCTCGAACTGCTCCGAAAGAAGCATTTCATCGTATCGTATTACTTCCAACTTTTGCCACTCAACCAATCAGGATTACGTTGCAGAAGTTTATTGCGTTTCATGATTGGCCCTTCTAACGTTTCTCCGTCACTCGTTATAAAAGAATTCTTACGAATGCTTCCGAATAAATTTCATCGAACTTTCGAACAAGAGATAGAGAGAGAGATTTAGCGACTATGTAAGAAATATGTGTATACGCATACATACATATACACGTTTATATGTAGAACGAGCTCGGAAGGACTTCCAATAAAAACGTGACAAATAGGGAACAATGAAAAGCGGCTACGGGGGTCTCCCCTTTTCTAGACGATTAAACGAGAGCGCGAAGACGCGTAACAGATCCGTGGCATCACCGAAATCCTTCTAAGCCTTTCCCGGTGTCGCGTTGCATTTATCTTTCGCTGGACCTTCTCGTTTCGGGATTTCGCTCTGCACGAAACATCGACTCCCTTTTACGAACGCTCCGATAACGAGCTCTCTAACCCTTCCTATTAAAGCAGAAGGAGAGAAAGAGACGGTAAATCAAATTTATTATCTTAGAGGACGGGCTACCGTAAGTGTAAATATTCTGAAACAGATAAGAAAAATGATAAAGTCGATACGTCTGTCCAAAGTTAATTTGAGTTATAATAATCGTGGTTGCCGGTCAGATAAAAGAAATGGCTGTCGTTCTAAAAGAAAGACAAGAGAGATAGGACGAAGATAGGCAGAATGTAAAAAGAGAAAGGAGAGAGGGGAGAGAGGGGAGAGAGAGAGAGAGAGAGAAGGTTCGGTAGACCGGTGTCGGATTAGATTTAGCCATTGCTAGATGGACGCGCGTTCACTTCATAATGACCGAGGGATCCATTGTCCGGTCGGTGGAACGTCGAGGGTCGAGCTCGCTCTCTAACTTCAGCCCGAAGGTATTGGCGGGCATGAAGGGACGACGAACCACGTGTCCCGAGCAGTGTTGTACGAGTTACAAAGTCATTGTTTGCGACGTCGTTCGAGTTTCCCCAGAGACGGCAAGATGTTATTTCCGACGGTGCTTTCCTTCTACCGCTCTGGTGTTCTGGCTTACGAGAAAGAGAGAAACAAAGAGAAAGAGGGGAGGAGAGAGAGAGAGAGAGAGAGATCGATAACAGAGTATGTGCTTTCTCATTTATCGAAGATCTCTATCTCTCCATCTCTGTTTAGTTTCCGATCTAATAAAATTGCTTATTACCATAAGCATCATGTGTTACGAATCCACATATCTGATAAATGAACAATACAGAATAATGATCTTTAAATGAACAATACAGTTTAATAAATGGTCACTGGAGAGTGTTATAGTTAATATGTGTATAATAAATGCTATGAAAAAGATCAAATTTATCATCGAGAGGCGGCCGTTCATTAGATGTAATTACTCATAATATATGTAATTTAAAAAAAAATTATTTGAACAAATAAATGGCATTCTGACTAAAACTTGTTTCCATTTATTTTTACCAAATTCACTGTCCTATACATATACTGTACACCAACGTGATCTTAAAACTCACGACGCAAAAAATACGAAAGAAGATATATTAATTATCCAAGACAAATGTTATTTCTACCCGATAAAACAGTTTCTTCTATATCACGAAACAAGTTGCGTACCTATACGCCATCTATTCTGGATTCAAAAGACACATCTAAATATGTTTCGTCGGAAAAGAACAATGAACCAACACGACGGGACTTTAATACGACGCGTAGGTGGAGAGACGAGAAAAATGCAAAAAAGGAAAAGAGTGAGGAGACTGGAGGGGGGAGGGTTGAGAATGAGCGGACTCCAGAAACGAGGGGTTGAGTAGGGTGAGCGAAGAGACGTACACCGATGAAAAGTACCTTTAGGTAATTTGAGTAGGAACCAGAGCCGAACGAGACCGAGTCCACGTGGCGCAGCTTCCGAAAACAAAGGACTCGGCTTCGCGAATAACGTCGAAACGAGTCCAACCGCGAGACACAATACCGAGCGAAAGTTTCGCCCGCACGCGCGACGAAACGAAACGTTGCCGGCCCCTCGAAGAAAAAAGGAAAACTCTTCTTCTCTTTTTTCCCCGGCCATCGATGCCCGGCGAATGCTAAAGGTAGAGGAAAAAATGGTAGGGGGTGGCTTCGCGGGATGATGGTGCGGGGAGAACGAGGGAGAGCCGATGTTACGCAGGGCTCATTGTCGAAACGATAATGTGCCTTCTCGTACGTGGGGTTCTCTCGTTCCGGGAATCTCGGCGAATCGTAATTCGTAAAAACCTGGGGAAATGTTGAACTTCCGGCGCGATATTAAAAGGTAGCTATCAGAAATTAGTACTTTTTGCTAGGGGGTCGAAAGAGTTATGGGTACTCTTTCTGTCGGCTTGAAATTTTGAAGATTAAAGGGGATTTGTTTAAAGAAATTTTGGCAAATACAAATTTTAGCTTGAAATTTTACGGGAAAACATTTGTTGGGATAATTTTTCTGCTCGATGTCTCTTTTTATAAGGTAAATCACGTATTCATTTTATGTCGTTCGTTTGTTACGCTCGTTATACGCAATTTCGAGTTTAATATAATAAAAACCATAGGAATCGAGCTAGTCTGGAGGAAAGTCAAGAGAGCTTCGCACGTGACGCTCACGAATTACGCGACGCGACGTAATTTTCTCACAATCAGTTTCCCTTTCCTCGAGGCAACCACGCCGTAGCAGAAGCAGTAATAGTAGTAATAGTAGTAATAGCAGTAGTAGCAGTTTCCAGACTTGGTCTATTGACAAGCTTACGTTATTATCGCGAGATTGGCGAGGCTTGGCACAAAAGGGCATGCTCTTAGGCTAGACGCGAACTCGAAGGTTCGCACATGTATCACGTGCCCACGCGCGAGTCAGGTGCCCTTTGTTAACAAAGACCAATCGGAGGATCGATATTTCATTCCTTTCAAACGGACCTTCATCGTTTTTGGAATTTTCACCAATTTACTTACTAATAGTGTTAAAATATTCTCTTAATTTTTCCAATTTTTCTTTTTACAAGTTTTATCGTATCCTTTTATATTTGTCTTATAATATAACTTCGGTGCTGTGTCAGTTCAGAATCAGTAACATCTCTGACGAATCAGTAACACTTACTTACATATTTTTGTCCAGTTTAGTCAGTTCACGTTACGTGCGTAAGCGTCGAGAGTCCGTACAGCACTGAGGTCGGTACGCGTATGACCGTAGCGCCTCGATCGTCCTTCGTCGCGATTGTTTATTGTTGTGATCATTTTTCGTCGTGTCTAGTGTATTGCCTCGTCGCGTAAGCTTGTTCAGTCGGTAAAGAGATAAATTTGCTTAATCGTTATTTCTCAACTAATTATTATTAATCCTCGTTAACGGTAGCTTCCCGAAGAGGCCGTCAACGTAAGAATATTTGCAGTATTCTCTTCCTCCTTTACGAGGGTGTCCCTCACCCTCACCTTCACTCTCTCCCTCGCCCTCTCTTCCTCTCTCATCGTCGACCCCTCGTAACCATCGTCTATCGACGTGGGAATATTACCCGATATGCCAGCCTGTTACGAAAGTTCGACGATGTAGTCTTCCGAAGGAGATCCTTTCCTGCGGGAAAGCCAGGTTAATCGAAGTTAGTGGTAGGGGGAATCAGGAAAAGGGGAAGAAGGGTAACGCGAAGTTCGTTCGTAAGGAGATATTTTCGAAGGAAAGTCGGTCCCCGACTGTAGGAAAACGAGGTGGTTAATTGAAAAGCACGAGCGGGGAGGAGCTTTACAGTGGCGGGCATTAATTGCGCTTAGATGAATTTATATTAACTTTACGTCGACTTTATATTGTTTTTGGGGCGTTAATATCGTTTACATCGTGGCATCTGACAAAGAGTATTGTATAAGAGTATAATCGAAAGAATATTGGAAACGGAGCGTTAGAAAATTATATGAGAATCTTTTTTTCAAAGACCGCTCCCTGCTACGAGAAAACACAAAATGTCGCGTGAAGAATGATACGCTTGATACGTGTATGGACCAACTATATTTATCGTCCGACAAGTCGGACTGTGAATGACGGGGGCTTTAAGATATCGAAGGATATTGAAAGTATATACAAAGGAACCCATAAAAAGCTTTATCGTAACTGAATGAGATCCTGTGCGCAATCAATGGCCGCCACGAATACCCTCACATTCTCGAGCGCTATTAATTTCCGTAAACAAGTTCACTCCTCTCTTCTTCGATCAGCCCGGAACCGAGTCCCCATTTTTCCCGTATTTTATCTTCATTTCCATTCGATCCCCGACGTATCCTCCCTTTTCTATGAGCCTTAGCAAACGGATCTTGACGAAGATAAAACGCAGAAGCTATCGTAGAAGTATACGAAAGTTGAACGAGCCGAGGCTAAACGGAAACAGCGAGCAATTTATTCGTTCAGGATTTATGTTCGTTAATCGATCATGAAGGTAATAGAAGGTACAACTCGGGCTGATTTTCTGTCTCTCTCTTTTTCTCATTTTACCTCTCGAAGTTCGATTAATTTTGCGGAAGCATCAAGAGTTCGAAAACGAACGAGCGGACGACCGGAAGATAAACGAGATCGTTTCGGAAACGATCGCATGTCAAAACTTATTCCACGCTTGTTGCTCGCTCGAGGATAATCTCTTCTCGTCTTAAACCCCCTCGAACTTATCTCGGCGACGTAGAAGTAGCGAAAAGTCTCGGACGCGCTTGAAGCGGCTATCTGAACGGTTTCATCTAATTGTGAGATACTCGTTGCTTTCCCAGCTAACTTACAATGAGAAACGATGAATAATTCTATTATGCGTCAAGAGAGATTAACGAATCAGATTAAATAAGGATGTAGAAAGTATTTGAGTGTAAAAGATTGACCAACCATTAGAAATCTTTGAGTGTGTATGTCCTAAAGATACAGAGAAATGAATTTCTTGATCAAATCCTGCGGAATTTGACGAGATAATAAAAAGAAAACATAAAACGGGATAATCAAAAACAAAATATCCCGAAGAAAAGAAATGAAGAGAAAAACGAGAGGAATTTCTCTTAATAGGACTTCGGTGGAAAAGGAATTCGAAAATAATCACGAACTGTAGATTCGCAGCACGTTTTCGACTAAGATACTAAACAGAGAAAGAAAGATAGATACATAGATAGATAGAGGGAGAAAGAGAAGAATATCTCCGTCGCGTGTACTCGAAATGGCTGGCCAATTACGGGGCGGCCTTGTCTCCCGTAACCGATCTAACGACCGATCTAACGACCGATCTTACAGAGTATTCCTTTGCGTATTTGACCTCACGACGTTTTTCTACGTAAAACGTTTGCAAGCGAGAGAGAGAGCGAGAGAGATAGAAAAGCACAGATCGTGGCGCGTCCGATGAATACCGATGGCAGTATTGCTCCTGCAAAATCTTCTCCCCCGAGAGCAAACAGAGTATTGCTTGGTCCTCCTCTTCGCTAACCATTGCTCGGGTTCGGAATTACTCCGTGACGGAGGTCCCCGAACGTTTTTCCCTCGATAAAAATACAACCATCCCCTCCTTCCAGCCCTCGCCCCAGCTACCTTGCAAATGAAGGCTGGTCGTCTCGCGTTCGTTCTTACAGCACGTCGGACGAAAATTATACGACGTCGTCGAACTCACAGTGAAAAGATCGACTTACGAGAAGAAACGACAGACAGAGAGAGAGAGAGAGATAGAGAGAGAGAGAGAGAGAGAGAGAGAGTCGATGGAACGAGGAAGAAACAAAGAGCAAGAGAGAACGATCGAGAAAAAGAGAGGAAGAGAATCTTATCCCGGGAGCATCTATCAAATTTAAGGACCATTATTCAGGATAGGAAAGTTTGAAAGGGATATCGTTCGATGCTTTAACCCCCCTTCACCCCCTCCCCACCAAGTCTCCATCATACCGTTGCTCCTCTTCGTCATCCACGAAGAGATCTCGTAGGGGAGCCACGTAGTTCGGGTCTCATGCTATACCTGAAGTAAGCTCTACGTGCCACGAAGTAAAGTTTGCAAACGAAACTGATGGCGAGTAGTAGTAGGTACATACTACTACGCCATTCGTTCCTTCGACCAACTGCGCAACGACCAAATAACACTGGGCAAAGAGTGGAGACAGGAGGTAAGGAGGAAAGGGGAGGAAAGTCGATGGAGGTTTTCCTTCGGACGTAGCGGTCTGCGAATTATTAAACATAACGGTGAAATATCGCGTCGGGTATGCTGCCCGGCATCTTGCTCGTTCAAAGGAGCAGCGAAGGGATTGGAGGGGTAACAACAACGTGATGTGATTTCGCAAGAACGCTCGAGACGAGAGCGCCGGTAACGGCAGCTTGCATTCTAAGGCGCAACGCCGGGCACCGATGTATTCGCGATAAGTCGAAGAAACGCGAGAGCATAGAACCGCGATCCTTTGCTCGCTCGCTCGCAGAGAATGGAAATCGTGTCGATGCGAGAGATAAATGACGAGAGATCGGAGATCGTCGATACCTTTTTGATCGATAATATATGGCCACTCGTGTTCATCTATCGTTCAACTGTGATCTGAAAAGGGGATAAAGAGAGCGCGAGAGAGAGAGAGAGAGAGTGAGAAAGAGAGAGAGGGGGGGAGAGAGGAAGAAAGCGCAAGATGCTCCGACTCTCGTTTCTTATCGAGTCTCGGGATTTGAACTTTGAGCGATTTCGCTGCCCCGTAAAAAGTAGACAAATTTAACCACTGACTGAGATAGAAAGTAAAAGAGAGTGTTTCGTACATTTATTCTATTATGTAATTTTTATTTTATTTTTGCTGAAAGATTATTAACTGGAAGTGGTAAAATGCTAATTTTTTTACAAAATCGAGCGTATGATGTAATTTAAGAAAGTTTTCTTTACTTTCATTCCACTCTATCGAGATATCTTCGCTTTTTATTCTACTCGCGTTCTATTTAAGTCTATCCCCACTAAAATCTTCTTGACTTAAGCACAAGAATACCACACGAACTTCTCCAGCAATATTTGTGGGTTTCTCTACGATAAAACGACACCGAAGTTCTGTTTGAGATAAATCTCTATCGTTCGGAAGAATGCCTTCGAGGATCTAGAGATAATCGCGAAAGGAAAAAGAAAAAAGAACAAGAGGAAGAAGCGAGCAACGGAAAGGCAAGCGTATGGTACACGACGATAGCGATAAATAAACGAAATCCCACGAGACGTCTGTCTACAGGTGTAGGAACGTGCTAGAGTATCGTCGTTTCGCCGGAAAGGCCGAAGGGCAACTGCAGTTACGATTATGGGAGTTTCGCGTTTCCCTCCGGTCTTCTCTACTTGCGCCGAATTAGCAACTCCTGACGCGATCATTATCCCTGCTCTTACATGATAAACCTTAACGTTAGTTAGACGCCATGATTGCTTTTCCAACTAGCTTTAGAATATTCGTTCGCACGATTCATGTACACTCTCTTCACGCAGTCGCTCTCTCTCTCCCTCTCTCTCTTTGTCTCTCTTATTCAAAAAAAAAAACTTTTTCGGAATTCAAGATGTCAGTTCGTATACATTATTTTTATATAATAAAGAGTTAAACCTGAGCACCTTTAACGCGATGAAATCGTCTTTTTGTAGGTAAAAAAAGAAATAAAAATAACCGTAGCTACGTACGAGTACTCTGACGTGTACAGAACAACCATTTCAATCCGATTACGTTCAATGTCTTGAAGAAGTGTATGTGTATGTGTGTGTGTGTGAGAGAGAGAGTAGAGGAAAGAGGAGGAGGTGTAGGAGAATCGGGGGATCACGTACGCGTTATCCGTTTCGGTATCCTCCGTGCGTGAGTCTCGTTACGAGGATTGGCCAAAATCCACCGGCGCTAATGGCGTTTAATTGACCCTCGTCCGAGTGTCAATGGAACGTACGGCCGCTCTTATGAACGCTCGCTTCGGACACGAGCGTATCGCACCCGTTTAAGCACGGAAACAAGTCGATGGACAGTTAATTTCGATGAATTTTAAGCCGGTAATCGATGATTGCTCTCTTGTGCGTGCGTACACGTTGTTATGTTAAAAATGCTATTAATGTCGCTTTTTTCACTAAGCTACACGCTCAGTTCTCTAACGAGTAAAACTATTTTAAATTGTAGTTACCGTTGGTGTATAAAATCTAGCGTTGAATCTAGTGAACAAAATCTAGTGTTAAATCTAGTGAACAAAATCTAGTGTTAAATCTAGTGAACAAAATCTAGAGTCTAATCTAGCGACTAAGAAATTGACAAATACCACGAATAAAATTTATTATCATAAAATTCGACATATCAATTAACTAGAAATTCTAAAAATCTTCCATTTCAATAACTCTTGTTATATTTACATACACACGTCAAACGTTAGACGTTAAGCGTTCTAGTTATTTACCATGGATTCACGAACATTATCGCGAGATCTCGTAGACGGTTTGTTTGCGCGAGAGAAGCGACATAGTTCCCGTAGGACTAGCTAACAACATTACCCTGGGATTTGTCTTTGGGGTTAGATCGGACTACGAGAGGAATAGGGTAGAAGGGAGACCCTATTAATATTGCGCAGCCTGTATCACGGCTTCGCCGACCTCACCGTTGTTCTTAAGGGAGATCCGTATAGAGATACCGTATAAATGATCCGTTCGAAAACATGAAAAGAACTTTAACAATAATCGTTATATCATTTAGATCGCTAGATTATTACCACTACTAGCCAGCTCCTTGTAATAAAAAAAACCGTAATTATTTGGATTTTATTTTCTTATGCAATTTTTCAAACGGGTACAAACTTCTATGAAAACTCTCGCATGCAAAAGTATTCGAAAGGCTAATACTAGATAACTAAAGATAAGAACGAGGATAACTAAAAGATAATTCTTTATCGCTATCTTTAGAACGCGTCCGTTCCCCGCGATGGCTCTCTCAAGATAGCGACCTTCCGTTGCTAAAACAATCTTCAACCCTTTCGCATAGAAACGACGATAGCTCGAAATGACACAGGGTTCGCACGCCCATAGTATAATCCGTTCACGTTGTAGTATAACACAATCGCAACGATATCAACGTACGAGCTACTGTTAACTTTTCGTTTACATTTTTATTCGAATCTTCCTTTAAAGAGAGTAGACATTTTTACGAAAGAAGACGCGGCTCTGAACAAAGCACTCCTCGAATTTTTTCTTTTATGTTCTCTCTCTCTCTCTCTCTCTCGCATGTTCCTTCTTATTTTTAACTCTTTTTTGTGTATTGTATATTATTGTATATTGTGTATATAATTTCGCTCTTTACATTTTATTCTTTTTTTTTCTTATCTTGTATCTTTTTTGTTTTGCCCAACCTCGCTATGGGCATAAATAAATTTATCTATCTATCAATCTCTCTCTCTCTCTCTCTCTCTCTCTCTCTCTCTTTTTCTCCAGAGAGAAAACATCGAAGTAGGAAGAACAAGGTAGGTACGTGAGAACGACGAGCATTTAATTTTCAAAGCAGTCTTAAGTACACAAACATGGAAATAAAATGAAATCATCTTCGCCCGGTAGGTGAGTGGGTAGATAGCTATACTCTATTCGTTTACACAAGGAGGACGAATAAGGGTGCGTATCTCTCGAGGATGGGATATAATTATATAAACAATGATGCCAGTCTGCTCGGTAATAATGACAAGAACGGCACGGCTCATCTCCCTTGGGAACGACCCACGTAAGAGGTGCTTCATTAAATACTTGGATCCCTCAGAGAATTATCTCACCCTACCTGAGAACTGACATGACAAAAAAGGAGTGATTATAACGATAATTATGGGCCTCTAAGTCACCGGTACGTTGGCATTCATCAAAAAAACGTGGGCGATGTGCTTCGTATGTTCGCGAATTGCTCGTGGTTTGATCTTTTCTACTGGATTTTTATTATAAAATTGATAGTATTAAATTCATAGTGTTAACGATGCACGCATATATTGTATCTCATCGATCGAATTCGGAAGTGACTTGAGAAAAAATTTAATTTATGTTGGTGGCTATAGTAATAAGTGACGTCTCTGGGATTATAATATAATGATTATGAAAATGTTATTTGTTGCAAATTATACGTTAGATATTTTTACAATAAGTCTCCTATAAAATTTCATCGGAATCAGTCCGAATTTGTGCATCACTGTTTTACATTAAAATATTTATGATAAATACAAAGTCATCTTAAAAATCATCCAACCAGACATCGGTCTAATTACCCAACCACAAAAGAGAAAGAGACAAGAGGCAAAGAAGTAGAGAAACAAAGAAAACGTTGCAACCTTATAAGAGTCGATAGGAGGTCGAGGTGTCAGAGTAAATCGAGAGACAGCCTTAACCTTCCCTAGGGAAAGCGTTATTAATGACGAGAGGGAGTGACAGGCAGCCTACCGTCGCGTCTCTAGACTTACCGGAACGTAGTTGCACCCCCCTCCCCATCCCTTTTCGAAACTGACGCGGGATGCCTAATGACGATTAATTCAATGTCTTCGAAGCACACGCGAACGGGGACGTCTCCTCTCGGTCGGAACACGCGCGACAGGTTCCAGGGACTTCCGTTAGGAAGGGCATACGAGAGAGACAGAGGGGGGAGGTGAGAGAGAAAGAGTACGTGGCCGCCCTCCAGGCGCCCCCCAATTCGCTTCGAATCAGCCGGAATGAGTCGTTGGACGGATCATTAATCAGCCCAACGAATGACCATCCATGGTCGCTCGTAATTGATCCCGCTGCCACGACACCCCATGCCATCGGCGTTCCGTTTTGAAAAAGTACGATGCGTTCGCGAGATACCAATTACCGAGTGATGGTTTATTGCTGGGAATACCAAATCCGTCGAAATGACGGATTTCGGGTTGCTTGGTTTACGATTACCGAAATGATAAGTGTTTTCCTCAGTATTTATCGTCTTTTGTATTTATTCGAAGGTACTTTCATTTTATATGGCTTCAATTACAAACGTGTTTTTGTGCTCGACGATTTTCAGGTAAAAATAGAAATCGTCGAGTAAATTGTTATGTGTATCTTATAAAGTTGTTCGTGAAATAAAAAATTAATAAACTAAAAAACGTTCGTATTTCTTGGTACTTTCTTTCCCTACACTTTTATTGCATATTTTATTTTACTAATACACGTTCGACGTATCGATAAAATTGAAGTGTCGTTAATGGCCATCGATTGAGCATCCGTTTGAATACTAATCGATACCACTGTACAAATGGATTTTCCCCTCCGGCCAAAAACCGATGTTCTCGTCTTGTTTCGGTCATCTTCGAAGGGGTAGTAACGACTAGCCCGAAGCGCTATCGATGTATAATCGAGATGTCGAGAGAGCAGTGCTTTATACGTCCCCGAAGAGAAATTTTCTAATCTACATCGGCATGGTTTTTACATTTTATCCGCGGGCTATGTTCCCTCGTTTACCACCAAATCTCCCACGCTTTTAACTTTTTTCGCGCTTGTAAATTTCCATCCCCGGTCGAGATTTCATTAAAAACGTTATCTTTAATTCGTTAATTTCGATATCTCATACATAACTATGTATGTGTATTAATATATTTTTAATACATATTTACAACACACCTGGTTTTTTTTACACGGTTTTTTCACATGCAAACGAATTCACCAGAAAACACTAGAAATTATACCTGTAATCAACAAAATGGAGACCTAATTTTATCACAGAAAAAAATTTGTTACGATCTATTCGCTTTGGCAAAAAGAGAAACATTTTCGAAGGCACAGAGACGAGCTAAGTTAAAAGTTAAGTTATCGAACGTCGAGTAGCTACTCTCTCACGTTTAACGACCGAAAAGAATCGCGGAGCGACGTAAAAATGTGCTACAGGCTCTTTTCAGGAAACAGAAGGGAGAAGAAAGAAGGACGACCGGAAGAAGAATAGTGGGGAGGGGGGCAGGGGGTTTGGAAGAGGATTCGAAAGCTCGGCACGCTGCCGAAAACGGTCGGAGTCAAAATATTTCTGAAAGCTTCTCGTAAAGCTGCCTATCGTAAAAGCCGCGTATCTTCGCGCCTATCGGTATGTACGGGAGTGGAAAAAAAGAGGGTGCTCGATTTTTCCCTAGAAAGAGAAGTACGCCCGACGTCGTAGGGTGAAAAGGAAAGAACGGCTGGCACGCGTCGTCAAAAAGAAATGGCCCGTACTACACGGTGGACGCGTAAACGTTGCTCGTAAGTATTCCCACATTTTGCCGCGATATTTATGAGGATGCTTTGGCGTTATTCGAGCTGCTGCAGGGGGGATAGGAACGAAAGGGAAAGGGGAATCATCAAACGTTTTTCTACGCATTAGAATAGAGAATAGAATATCTAGAGTAGAATTAATCTAAAAATTTACTTTCAAGAACCAACCATAGATACTTTGATCTAACATCATAAATAATTTTCAGTAATATTACTAATAGCATTGATATGATATTAAATAACAACTTTCAATTAGTGTAACATAATCACATATTACCATTAAAAGGAAAATTTTCAATGCACCCACTCTAAAATTATACTTCTTTAATTAATATCAGTCCTGTAATGTTAAATTGAAATTAATAAGAAGATTCTCTGACCTTTCCAATTTCACAGGAACAATTTGTACGGTCAAACGATACGCACATACATTCCCGAGCATGTTTAGGTACGAAGGGAGCAGGGTAAACCTGGAAAAGCGCGCAAAGGGATTCTACCTCGTATTTACATGTTACGTGGTGAGTACCGGTCGGTGATCGTAAAAGCACGTTCCAACGTTCTCTCTCTCTCTCTCCCCTCCTCCCTTTCTTGCTGTAGAGAGGAGAGAAAGATCAAATGGATGGACATTGAAAGCGACGAAAGGGACGACGGTCAATGCCGTATCGGGCAGCTCCTGTCTTTGATGTGAGAAGGTAAGAAAGGGACTCGCTTGCGAAGGGACCGAGCCGATGGCGTAGATCGAAAGACCAACGCCGGTGGATATCCAACGTTTAATAGAATTTTACGTTTGCAAAGATGACGTCCCCGATCCCGAGGGACACGTCTCCTCTCTTACTCTTATCGTTCGATCCATCGAACTGTATCGCTAATAAATTTCCAACGATCGCTCTTAACTCCTCTCGATTTTTCCTACTAAATTCTAATTCTTTGTATCTTACCAGATCTCGTTTCTACGATCTAATAGAGAGAGAGCTACGTTTACAATGGTACAATATATTGTTAAATGTGTACGAGAAAACGGAAACTAGGGAGAATAAATTACTGTTGGTAATAATTTTTCTGATCAGAAATTAACAGGTCAGTCTTATGTAAATTTCTTAGGAAATGAACGAAATTCGATGGAGAATGTATGGGGTGGCATCTTAGCGAGGAAAGTTTACGATATACATGCGTGTATGAATGTATGTACAAAAGTGTCTAGCGTCACCCGGAGGTTACGCAAAGAAAGAACCGAAGTTGGGTAACAATGAAATTGGAGACTGCTGGAAAGATACTCACGATCGAAGGGTCGACCCGTCAACCCCTTGCAAATCTAATTCCGATCTCTTCGCTCTAATATCCTTCGAATTCTCTAGAACCGTGCTCTCGGGCGAACCTTTCACGTGTTTCGCGAGTATTCCCGCTCCCTTCTCTCGCGAGTGAGTGGCGAATATCGAATTGAAGCAATTTTAGGGCTCGAATTTAAGGGCCTAAATTATATACGCGACGACTCGTCTACATATACGTACACGTACACAGCTAACAAAGAATTATTCGATTAATGGATTTCTGAACGTATTGGGGGACCTAAACGCGTTAGAAAGTGAAACTATACCGAAAAATGACCGCGCGATAAAATCGTGTCCATACATGGAGTAACCTTTGCAAAGTGGAAAGCGAGTCGGTGTAAGCTGGTAACGAAGAAAATCGACTTACGTGTTCGAGATATCCCAAGACATCGCGGTAACAGGGATCGCGTTAAATTATTCACGTGACAACGGGCTGCTCGTATTTTTCCTCGACCCTGCGATACCACGACCTACTTTCTCCGGAGATCCACACGACGTGTCGATAAATAACGAAAGAGCGTCTGACCGGAGGTTCGATCCAACCAACCGGTCTTCGAGGAGGAAGAGAAGGAGGAGGAGGTAAGTCGAACATACATACGAGTACGGAATACGATTCGACACCGATACGACACAACTCGAACTTGTTTTGCCACTGAACCGAACTGTCTTCTGCTGACAATAACTTCGGTCACCTATCTTTACATCCTGGGAGATACTATCCCGAAGCTACTCGAAATACCTGATTAGATAACGAGAGTTGTGAAGGGAAAGGAAAAAAGAGAAAGGAAAAAAAATGAAATAGAAAGGGGAGAAGGAAGTGTGGAAAGGGAAACTCGAGAGTCCGAACAAAATCGAACTCGTATTGTCCGAGTTTCGAGTACCGCTCTCGACGACGGTCCGCCACTCCCAGCCACCCTCCTCCGAGCTACCCTCCATGGGAAATTTCCAGTACAAATTCGATACGATTCTAACGAGAGAGGAAAGGAGGGGAGACGGAGAATGCTCCACCATGCGAGCGAGCGAATATCGAGAGTGGTACAGTGCCATGGGCTGAAAGCAGGAAAGTGCAAGTGGAATTTTTAATAGGACCAACAAAAAGATAAAATATTCTTATAAACTTTTATTCACTTTCGTCTGGATTTCCGACGAGCGCTTTCACTATAAAATAAGTGATATTAAAGATACCAGTGCGAATATAATCTCTGCTCCAAAAAGACCATAAAACGATAGAATAAGCAGCGATGAAGAATTCCCCCACTAAAAGTCCCTAGGGCTCTATAAAAATCAACGAGCATCTCACACTTTGAATATACATTTTCGATATCACACGAGAGTCAGCTGTTTCATTATAGTAATATTACTAAATATCAAAAGCAACGATCCACGAGACGTTAAGAATCTCACAAAAGCTACGAAACGTTATTATACACTATCGATACCGATATACATACACATGCAGACATATAAAAACGTACATACATACGTATATACGAATAGAAGGTAGACAGATACGATGGAAGCCGAAGGCAGTCTTGCATGGCCGATGGACCGAGCGAGGGATGCATACCAAGCAACCTTTTTGCTCGGCAGCAAATTTGTCAATGGACCCTTGGATGCTGGATGAATCCTCCCTTCTGGGAAAGGGGCTGGTGCGTCCCTCATCCTTATCGCCATTACGTCCCGTCGATCATCCTCCTATATTCCATAGATACGCTCGAATGCTCGAAAACGCGAAGGACGCGACGCGGGAATCTTTTGGCGTAGGTGCAAAGAAGAAAGA
>JAIFRP010004408.1:1484155-1495396 GCA_032403825.1 Odynerus spinipes
CTCTCTCTCTCTCTCTCTGCTCTCTTTCTTTTTCTTGCATCACCGATCGATTTCGAAACGTGTCATCGAACAGCAAAGAAAATATAGACGGACGACACGCAGAAAGTCGCGTTTCCGCGAGCCGTTCGATTATCGGGACAGAGCCTCGAGAGAGCCGGATCATAAATCGAAGAGCTACGTTCCAGAAGAACCGGTACTCATCCGCTGCCACCGCCGCCACCGCCGCCATTTGTGGAGACTCGCTGTGCGCACCGTGTTGGTGACTGGTTCGTCGTTCAATTAATCGAATAAAGGAGAAACGACGATGACGGCTTGCCGCTGCTGCGCCTACTGCTCTAGAAAACGCAATATTCGCGACATTCGCGACGTCCGTTGTTGCCGATCGACGACGAACGAGTTAGTCGACCGAGCGAGAGATATCGAACGACATACGCGACAATATAGAAAACGGTGAACGAGTTCACGAGCGCGCCCGCGAGGAATTCGCGCAGCCTTTCCTTTTCCCAGATCACGTTCGAGAGAGTCCGAAACGTGCCGACTATTATTAGAACGCAAACGTGCCGACGACGTTCGATCTTTCGACCCCTCGGAATTTCCTATCTGCCGAGAAAAGCGACTCTCTCTCTCCCCCCCTCCCGTTTCCCCTTTAAATATATGATATAATTTTAGAACGATCTTCAGGTGGAATCAAATTATTACGTTTGTGTGTAGTTTCCGAACTACAATAAATATTTCGTTACTATTATTAGCGATTTTTATTATGTAACAACGGTTGGTCGTAATATAGATTAATTTAAGAAGCCAGGAGTAAAGGGGTGTAAGTGAAAAAATTGTGAAAATATCGATAAGTGCGGTAAACACGAATCTGTAAGGCAGAGATTCGTGTGATTTCTACTGCAGTTTCCTTGACGGTCCATTTCAAAATGTTACTCGAACGATGCCTCTTTATTACTATTACAAATATTTATACGTTCCGAAACGTGGACGACTCGCGAAAAGCAAAAAGTCACGTAACGAGAGACGTAAACGCGAATCATTAATAGATGTAAATACAATAGCCTGCATTGAATGTATAACTCGTATAATAAAATAACAACAAGAATAACGAAGAGCATGAAAGTTTAATTAATCGTGACAGGGTAATTACGCAAGCACGTTTAACTATAATACAACGAGCCGTTGGTATAATCGAAGCGCGTGATAATTAATAATTAATAGAATCGAAGGGATATGCATCGTTCAAAGTCTTCCTATCCCGTGGCTAATTACCTAACGACCGACTCGATCGAGTAGATTTATCTTCTCGGACATCGAAGTAAATCACACGTAATTATCACGAGCGATTCGTCTATTAATTCCTATGAACCGATCGACGAATTACCCCGGCCGATAATCTCGAGAAAGCTATAATGATTTCTCTCTTCGTCTCTCTCGCTCTTCCCCTCCCCCCGCTCTCTCTATCTCTTGATTTCGCAGCCGGTTATGAACGTACCGTTCGCCGCGAGACCCCGTAGGTATCGACTAATTTGCTAGCGCGCAAGCAAAGGTCCGAGATCCTTTGAACAGACATAGCAGCAGCAGCAGCAGCAGCAAACACACGCAGTGGCACGGTTGCTGCGATTTGTAGCTTCCCAACGAGCGCTTATAGTAGATCTATCCGACGATTATTGACGCTTGACTAGACCCTTAAACCGTAGGGCAATTACGGGGAGTACTAAAATTATATAAAAGTAGACGACGTAGTTCGTGAAAGAAAGAAATTATACAGGGTGCGTCAAAAGATACTTTTCCATTACATATAGAATGTTAACATCTTTTTTTCGAGCACTCTGTGTAAGAAAAATTACAACAAAATATTGAACGCAGCAATTGATAAACGCGAAGACTATAGGAGAAAAAAGAAATTATTAATAAAACAAACAACGGAATACAATGGGAGATAAAGAGAAAGAGAAAGAAAGATCTCCAAGCCACGTCGTCTACGATGCAAAAGAAAAAGATAGCGATCTCGTCGCCGCGATCGCGTGACACGCGAGTACTCGCGGAGATATAATAAATATCATTCTGGACCACGGCCAGTGTTGGCTGCTACTATTGCTGCCGTTGCTACTGCCGGTTCCCGTGTGCCTACGCGATAGGTCCTTTCGATCGCGCAGGTGGCGTGGCAAACAGAGTTGAAATCTCGATTTATCGTTTTCGCCATCTGCTTCCCTCCTCCTCTCCAGGATTTTTACCGCGAGAAAACGCTCGCACGCGAATCGTTTCCGCAAGATAATCTCTGCATACGCCGTTTTCTCTCTATATATATGTATATATGTACGTACGAACGTAGGTCTCTTTATTGCGTTCGACGTTTCGCAGGAAACGCGATCGACTTTTATGTTATCCCAAAGCGAGAGCATTACTTCATCGGATTCGCTCTTTAAGAAGCTTAATGGCTCGCGTGCCTCGCTTACCGGATGACGCGATGTTTCTTTCCAAAAATTACTCCTAATATTGAGGTGTTTTCGAGCGAGAAATACGACACCTGTAATGTTAAAATTATTTTTTTCCGACGTTTCATTTTTTTTATCTTATCGAGAAAGATCTTTTCAATTTATTCGAAAAATTAAGAATTACAGTTTTATGGTATTAAGAATAACGACTCTCCTCTCTCTCTCTCTCTCTCTCGTAAAATACATAAAATATATACGCGTCGACGTATCACGATATCTTTGACATTTACAATACGTAGACGTTATCGATACTTATTATTCCCCCTTAACCACCCTTCGTTCCCTTTTCCTCTTATTTTCCCTTCGTCGAGACCACATCGTCGTCGTCAAAGTTCGTCGTTATATCGCAGCGTCGTTCTGTCGTCCCTCAAACCGACAGTCGTCGACAATTTTACGGGCTTCCGCGCACGTAATTATGTAGCCGGTCAGCTATTACGACGATGCAGGGCCGTAAAATCGTTACGAGTGATCGTCGTTAGCCCTACGAATTAGCCTCGTGACGTTTATGAACCATCGATCCTCGGCAGCATCGGGACTAAGTCGCTATGAGATAGAAAGAGAGAGAGAGAGAGAGAGAGAGAGAGAGAACTCTCGTTCTCGTCTTCTTTTCCTTCGCTCGTTCGTTTCCAACAGCCGCGGGAATGAAATATAACCGGCGTGCGATGACGTGATTGAGTCATGGTGGCTCCTCGTATTTTTCCGAACCTTCAAGAATTCGAATATCGTAACATTTCACCGACCAGATTCATTGTTCTTAAATATTCTATAAAAACAAAAATATAACTCAAATAATAACGAATACTAAAGCTTACAATTTTCCATATTCACGAAGCAACATCCGATCGCTATCAATGATAACGTTTCAAACTGTTTCACATAAAAATTCGTCATTAAAAATATTTCACATGCAAAAGATTATCACTTTTCTCCGATGCAACGAACCAATCGTATCTTCGGTACTCGAACGATTAAGACACAAGACCTACGTACAAACGACACGAGCCATTCGAATGTAGAAACACGATCAACACGTTTCAAACGAGCGAACTTAATGAGACACCCTGTATACACGAGTACACGTTCACACGTTCGCAATCTCGATCGACGCGTAATGGACACGAAAAGTGCCGGTGGATACCTATTTAGCCTGCTAATTGTTAACAATCGCGATGAAAAGCATGCTACTCCAAGATAGAAAGCAAAAGAGAGAGAAAGAGCGAGAAAGAGAGTGAGAGAGAGAGAGAGAAAAAGAGAAAGAGAATATAGTAGACGAGATGGGGTTGGTTCGCAGTGGCACTCCCTGTCTGTCGACCCACGCCACCTATCCGGCGGCCTGTCACACGATATTATTATGTGCACATGCCCATGTATCACCGGGCTACCTGACAGATCGGGCTCTGTATATCTCTACGGTGCCATGCTGGTATAACTAGGTGTGCTCGCTCTTTCTCTCTCTCGTATACACACATACGAGTACGCGTGTATATATGTAAGAGCGCACCGGACCACGACGTGTACGATAAAACGTACGAGCTTGTCCTCCTCTCCTTTACTCGTGCCACCACCTTCTTTCCTCCTCCAAAAGCGTCTCTTTCTCTTTATATATACCCCCCCCTCCCCTCCAACTCCTTCCACCACCTCGTTCTACGTCTTCACCGGAGCAACTTTTAAGGTCACAGACCTTCGATACGCCTGTGCCTCATCTCGCGTGTATGAGCGAAACGAGGGCGAGCCCTCTCGGCCCGTTCGGAGACGATCTTTCTCTCCTCTTTTCTCTCCTCTCTTCTCTCTCTCGCTCTCTCTCTCTTTATTACCTTCTTCGAGTACATATTTCGATCTCGCTCTTTCGATATAGCTTCTCGAATTACATCCAGGTAAGTTACCGATCCGCAAGACGGATGAAACTCAAATTGAAGCTGTGGATGATGATCGGAAACGATGGAGGAGTCTCCTCGTTGCGTGTCTATACCTATGCGCGATAAAGAAAAGGAGGAAGAGAAATATCCCTTCGATAGAATTCCGGTAGCGTAGAGAAATCGTCGAGGGCTCGAGCGAAGCAGCCTGCAGTGAAATTCGTACATATGTGCGTGTTGTAAGTTAAACGTATGGAGAAGGCTAATGACAGGAGCGAACTACTTCAATTATTTGATCACTCGGGAAGATCGTTATATCATTATTATTTCATTTATCTTATCCCGCGTTATTATGTAATACGAAATAACGCTCGAAGGTAGAGAGAATACGAAAGGCGAGAGAGAAGGAGCGCGAAAGCACGGAAAGATTCGTTTCGTTTCTCACGCGATAGCTTATGTCAGCCTGCCCACCGGTTGATCGAGTCACGAGGTGGAGTTTGTGCCCTCTGGTTCGCCTCCTCCTTCGCTTCTTGCAGGTGCGTACACGACTTGCGCTCGAAGTATTACGTTGCCTTCTCTCTTTCTCCCTTACTCTTTCGCTCTCCTCGAAGGACGTGGCGTAACGAGAATTACATAAATCCGGCAAGTATGAAAGGAGATCGTAGGTACGTACGGGGGTCCATTCCATAGGAAATCGATTATATTTTAGAGTAATATTTAAGTACGCTGTAATTTTATGGCGTCGATAAACTTACGTAAAATGATTCGGAAAGAATTCGAAAATTTAGCAAAGTTATAGGTTACATTTGAATACATTTGAATATACGAGAAAACTCGTGATCTATTGCAACGCGACTTTTATCTTTGAAATTACACGTTCGAAGCGATATATTCGATCGAAATTATCTGATCACCAGCTACGTACACCGACAGACGTGTATGAAATAAAAAATGGTCGATAATCTTTCACGCTCGTCTCGAAGCCGCAATTCTCGTCATAATTCGATGATCGATTAAAGAAGATCGTTTTGCAATGTACGTATGTACAAGAAACTAAAGTTGCAAGTTTAATACTTTCTCTTTGCCCTTGGCCGAGATGCGCGTTTTACTTCGATCCATTTTCTCTTTCGTCTCGTTAGCGTGTCCGTGATAGCGGCGCTCCATTTAAAGGGGTGCTCTCGCTAGGCGAGCTCGTAATCGATATTCTTTTTCACATTTTCTTAAAGCTCGAGATTTAATATAGTTTCTACAATTTTACGTTGAATCTTGGCACGTGTATTATATTTGTATATCGTGTTACTTTATATGGCTATTCGTGAATAATAATTTCTGCAGAGATTATTAAAAAAAAAAGTTATTATTACGATTATGACAATATTATTATCGATTATCGATTAAAGTATCTATCTTTATAAAAGTAGTACCAAGAGGACTTCGTTTTTCGTGATCGACTATAACAAAATAAAAAAAAAACCATTGATCGTTCGATAAATTTAAAGGAATCCTCTCCTTTCGTGACCCTTCTTCTAGCACGCGAACTCGACTTCTGCCTTTACGACAGAAATTGAGTAGCAGCTTGGAGAAAAAGGGGAAGCGACGTCTCGACGTCGAGCGAACAAGAGAAATAAGCAGAAGAAGAAGACGTATCGCTCGTTAAGAGGAAAAAGAGAAAGAGAGAGAGAGAGAGAGAGGCCGAGGGATATATCCTCGAAGGTGGAAGACGAGCCTTCTTTTCTTCCTGGCGAGCTCACAAAGGCTAGCCTGATTGGCCGTGGATGATTTAACGTCGGCTGCGTTGGCCGGCTCATGTCGCACGACGACGACGACGACGACACCGTACCCCACGCGATATCCCTAAAAGATTCGCGTTAATACGAGCCACCGGACGCCGAGCACGTGGACGAGCACGATATACCACCTCGTGTCTTTTTCCTTTTTCTACACCGAGAGTTTATTAAGACCGACGGAGAGGAAGGACAAGAAAATAGGAGAAGCGAGACACGTCGCTGTGGGTACACCGATATTGCCAACGTGGAAAATCTTTTGAAATAAGACATTTTGTAATAAGCTCTACAAAAGGAACACGAAAGAAATTATTTTCGATGACACGTCGTCGAATGGTAACCAATAATATAACCCTCGTGACGCGACTGACGAGTCAATGGCGATGTCACCGATCACCTCCACGCGTATCAAATGGAAAACATTTGAGAGATTATTTGAAAAAGTCGATAACATCCGTCCCAACGATTTGTTTCTTCTCCTCCTTCACGCAAAACCGGTGTTCCGGAAAGATAGAAAAATTCGTGGCTCGTTCGTTCCTTAGACGCAAAGCTGCCATTTTCCTCCCTCCCCCTTTTCTCGACGCTTTTAAGCTCGGCTCACGGCAGAAAGGGGATATAATACATTTCCGGGCGAATACCGGTGTGATATTATACCTTCGGTCGTATCTTCTTAATGCGAGAGACTCCTTTGATCGCGTTCACGCGCCGCGAGTTCGACGAAATCGAGTTATGAAAGCACGACTTACTCCCAGCAAAAGCTCGGGAGACATATTCGTTGCCGTCGTCGCGGCAGAAGAAACACACCGGGTGGTATTATGACGCACGATTCTTCATGAATCCCGAACACGAAATTTCTTTTGCCTTACCTCGCAGGAAAGGGAGACTGGTGCTTTTAGTCGTTTAAGAAGAGTCGTGCCTTACCTGGAAACGAAAGAAAAAGAAATTAGTAGGGTTGACGTAAGTCGCGCATCGAGTATGCGATAAGTAATATGTATTTATAAAAAATCAACAATGCTTCGGTCTAATTTACTTTTTTGCGAATAATTTTTATATATTATAAAAGTTAAACGTAAAATGAAACTGTAAAATAAATTTAGGTTATTAGTAAGTAACGACAATACAGCCGACGTTTATACAAGTGCATACTTTTATAGGAAAAAATAGACAAAGCAGTGGGAACCTGAACTGAAATCTGTTTTGTAAAGAATTCTAAAAATATATTTTTTATTAAGCACTTGCAGGCTTAAACCGTCGCGATACCACCGCGCAAATCACTTTATTTGCAATATTAATTAAATAATTACAGAGCGTCGTATTTATATGAGCTATGTTTCGGGACGTTTCAAAATGTAAACGCAGAGGTGTAGACGTTTAAATATCCCAACGCCTCGACGGCCCAACGGGGACAAAGATCCACTCTTCGTCCGTGAAAACGAGCTCTTTGAAGAAAGCTCCGTTTGTATTAGACAAACCTCGAAGTAGTAGGTATATAAACGCAATACCGTGGGTAAGAGGAAGACGTTTGATCATTCGAGCGTAAGGGAGAATATCTTTTAGCTTTTTCGAACTATTTGCCCTGCCTCCCTTTTTTCCCTTCTCATAGCATAGAGCAAACGACGCACACAGGGTGGAAGGGGAGGAGGGGAGACCGCCCTCGAGGAACGAGCGTAATGAAAATAGTCCCGCCTAATTCTTCGCGACCTCCGACCGCAAGGTCCGACGACTTTTCTTATCTAAAAATGGCCACCGTTCTCTCACCGGACTACCACCCTCTCATTATGGCACCGTAATAACCGCTCTCCGGCCATATCCCTTTTATTCTTCTTCCTCGTCTTCTTTTTCCTTCTCCACCTCCTCCTCCTCCTCCTCCTCCCTCGTTCCCTTTGTAGCTTTGTCCTACAATGCATCGTCACGATTCCTATACGCCAACTATCGCACGAATCTCCTATTGTTCGATGGAATTCTTTGCCCCGTCGTAATATTCGCGAACGGACAGAACGGACAAGATTCTCACGCATCTCTGGAAGAGAGTAGTAGTTCCCTTTCTCTTCGGAGACGTATTTACTAGAAACGTTTCGGGAATATCGTAAGAATCATAAGGATGCTTTCTCGCGAGATCGAAGACAATTTCCTTACGAAAGGCCGATCCTACGTTTAGCCAATTCCCGAGTCTCCTATTTTCTCCGTAGTAACCACCCTCCGCTATTGCGAAGAAAATACGTAAGGAGTAAGGTAACCCCTTAAAGTTATTACAACCGTTCTCCTACTACACTCCCGTATCATTAAACACAGAAGTTACACCGAGTGGAAGCAACGGACATATTCGAGGCAATTTTCGAGAAAGAGTGGACTCGTATCGTCACGTGGGGTAACGGTCATCGAAGTGCTTTATCCCGGCTAATCCTGGCTAGTTCTCTAATTTTCTCCAACGATCGTTAACCCCGCAAGAGAAAGAGAGAAGAGACTTTCCTTTCTTATAGTCTCAGGACGAGACCCGACACTGTACGACGAGCACACCCTGTCGGAGGAGCATGCCCTCATTTCTCGAGGACTTTTGGCTAGCAGTCAACGACTGCGATAGAGCCTAATTCCAACCTCTTATCGGTCGGCACCTTCGACCTTTTCGGACGAAGCGAGAGAGGACGACTACTTTGTCTGGGTGTTACTTCTCTAAAGAGAAAGAGCGAGCTGCAGATAGCATGGATTATCCCTTCGTCTCTCTCTCTCTCTCTCTCTCTCTCCCTCTCCCTTTTTCTCTCGTTAATATCGTCGGGCCTACGAAACGTCGGGAATCAGCGTTTCGAGCTTGATTTTCTCGTTACAAGGTGTTAGTTATCCGTTGAAGAGAAAGAGAGAGAGAGAGAGAGAGAGAGAGAGAGAAGAGTAGAAGTAAGGGGAACTTTCAGAATAGGATAGGAGAGAAGACCGGTAAAGACGTGCCAAGGGACAAAGAAGGTGAAGAGGGTCGAAGGAAAAAGGAGCGAGAGTGCGAGCGAGACGGAAGAAGGAGCGAGGACTCGAAGAAGGGAAAGGACGAATCGTGTAATCCCGGCGCTACCAGTAATTAGCGACATTTGCATATCTCGCGCTCTAAATATCTCTCCTCCCACTTTTCCTCTCCCTTCTTACTCCGCACCATCGCTGCTGCTCCGTGTGTTCCTGGGTCTCCCAAGCTCGGAACGAAGGAAGCGATTTACATACGAATGCTCGTACTTCCAGGCCCGAAAAAATGGCGATGGTCTCGTAAATAAGAAGGCGTTTACGTATGCCTCGCTATGCTTCGTGAAACGCTTCAGTTTTTTTAAAGGCGTCTTGCCCGATGGAATATGCATATACACTCGTACAGGGTGATGCGATATTTATATGTGAGAGGACGTGTGTGTGTGTGTGTGTATGTACCTACTAGTTTTTAGGGGAAAGAGTCGAGGTGTTTGATGAGGCGAGAGACACGTTCCTCTCGAGGTCTCTCGTGTTCGATATTATAACCTTTCTTATATGTGTGTAAGAAGACGCTCGTGTTCCCATTTAAATAAACCATTCTGCGTGTGTACGTATACGTATGCATGCGTATGGTTGCTGATGGAGACGACACAGAGGAGCCTGGTAAGTCTCCTGCCCTTCGTTAACTCCCGTCTTGTGTAGCTCGGTAAAATGAATATACATTAAGAAGACGTCCTACGTGTCACGCGATTCTGATCGCTTAAATTGATATCCACCGTTACACATTTTATTTCCATTCCGATCCGAACTTGGTAGCCTCGGATGAAACTCCCGAAAACTGTCGCAGGGTGAATCAAGATTCCCAAGAAGATAAGAACGACCTTCCAATGATCGCAGTTCGCCAAAGACATTCGCACGAGACGACGTCGTTCTAACCCAGTCCCATTATAAACTTGTCCAATTCTCGATCCCGTAGCAGGGACGCGAACGAGAAACGTTTTGCCTTCGTCGGTCCGACTCGCTCGCGTGGAAAAAAGGAAAATTCGAGGAGCCGAGGAGATCGTCTCGCGAAAAGTTTGCTAGAGACGAGCTAGGTAGGACGATGATCTCTCTCTCTCTCTCTCTCTCTCTCTCTTGCTCTCTTCCTCGTCGTCTACCACTTTCTCTAGCTCGTTTTGCATAATCGCGAGATAATTTGCGCGCTTTATCGTCCGTTCCTACCTCCTAATGTCTCGGAAAGTTTTGGTACGTCTGGAACGCGCGAGAGGAGGGTGGCGACAATGCCTCGTTAATGACGCCGTGAAAGAACTATGATTAAGAGCAGTAAACCGCTCTGCAAATTGCCGAATGTTACCGCGAATAGCGTACGTGTATCAAGGAGGGATAGAGAAGGGTTTAAGTATCGAATGCGAACGAGTTCATTTGTGCCGCGAGGGTGACAGTCCTTAATATTAGGCAGTAACAAATAGATTGTTACGTGTTTATCGTTGCAAATTATTGGGTATTAATTATTGGAGGAGTCTGTAAGTAATGTCCAGAGTTTCGTGTTAGTTAAATTTAATGAAAACCCAATGACGATCTAATATTTGCTAAACTAAATGAACGTTTTATAATTAGAATGTTTTCTAATTATTATTAGAACGAAAGACTTCTTTGAAGATTGAAGATTTCAAAATTTGAAAGGTCTATAAGAGAAAAATTATAATTGAACATCGTGGCTCGACATCATCCAACCGTTTTACACCATTTTTCTGCCCCAATCCATTATTTCAACCCTTTTTACAATACAACAAGATCGAAAAGAATTTGAAGCAGATTCAAAGTTTGTACGCGATGCGAGAAAGGTTCGACCGAGCACAGAAGGAACAACATTCGCGGTACTTCGCTTTATTGCTAATAGGATGTTGCCCAGTTAATTCCCAGCAGAGCGAACGGCTGACTCAGGCCGTGCGGGAAGTGCGTAAAGTTTCGAGAGGGAGGATGGGGCGAGAAAGGAGAGCAGATAGAGGGGAGACACTAAAATTTTACTGCCGAAGGCGGCTCTCGATGAATTTGCATGGAAATTCGCGATGCGAGAGAAAGAGAGGGTAGCACCGAGAGAGGGACTCGGTGAGAAATATAACTCGGTTACATCTAATGAGCACCGAAAGAGAGAGAGAGAGAGAGAGA
>JAIFRP010004408.1:1562995-1579223 GCA_032403825.1 Odynerus spinipes
TTTTTTTTATTCTGTCCGAACCTCGCTATTAACGTTTCATATATATAACAAAAAAAGTAAAGAAATACGAGAAGTAGGAAAAATTCCTTTCCGTTGACGAATGCTTTCTTTTAACCTTTTCTTCAAATAATAAAAAACATCTGTGCTCTCGATGTATCGAAGAATTCGTATCCGACACGATAAATTCAGGCCCGGTATTTTCCTATTAGTCTCGAAATAGCCGAACACGTGCGCGCCGTCGTATATCAGAGTCGACTCATTGGGAATCAATGTCCATCGAGCGGTTAGGTAAAACATGAAGGGTGAGTGAAGAAGAAGAGAAAAAGAGAGAAAGAAAAGGGACGGAGAGAAGAGACTCTTGAGTCTCTTCTTCCTCGGAGAGAGACGGTTGAATTACGACGAAAGCTTTTCGACGTCGTCCTTACGAGAGAGCGAGAAAGAGAGAGAGAGAGAGAGAGAGAACTTCCTTTTAATTAATCTCTGCCCGTCCCCTTGAAAACACGAATACCGTCATCCAGGACACATACAGTGTCTCTCCTCCTCTGTCGTCCTTTTAATTTCCTTTTGCACAAAGAAACGAAATTCACCGTCGTATCAAAAGATTATCTTCTTTCTCTTCGGGTATTCCTATTGATTTGTATCGTTAATCAACACGTAGAGTGTCATCGGGATCGTCGATGGCCGGTATTCGATCGTGTACATCGTATTTAATTCCAGCGTACGGTGTTTACGAAACTATTATAAACATTTTTGAAAATCGTACACTTTATCGCTGTCGATCTTTATTACGTTGTTATATAAAAAAAAGTTTCACGGTGCTTAACCAACGAACGAGTTAAAGTCGATACATGTATGGGTTCGAGCAATATCGATTCCGCCTAGCCAGTGTGTTAAGTATCGGTGAGAAAGAGAAAAATGAGGAGTAGAAAGGAAGTGCGTAGTTTCCGAGCGAGGGTGTTTACGAAAAGATAGATTCCTTATCGAGCGCGTACGAAGCGATAACGCCTGTAATTTGTTAATGAGAAAGAGAGAGAGAGAGAGAGAGAGAGAGAGAGAGAGAGAAAAGAAGAGAGTAACAAAAACGTAACGTCAGTTAGTATTTTTTATTTATCTTCGTGAGTGCACCGACGAGGACAATGTTTACTTGGCGAGAAGATAAAAACCGTAGTGGAACCCCCCGCTGTATCGAATAACGAATATCGCACGAACGATTCGTTGTGGTCTCGTTAACTTTTTCCTCTTTTAAATGGAACGAAATCAATCATCGGTGATTAGAAACGTCGACGGTATCGTGAAAAATCTTTCCATCGGTAAAATTGACGTTCTTTCAACCCTTTCCGACCCTTACGTCGATTCGGACTCGACACAGACATTATACACGATTCTATACCTTCGTTATACGAGAATTAGAAAATATGGAACGTGGATAAAACTAATAAATCTAAACGAAGAATATATCATCGCGATTTAAAATTCAAAAAATTCGATTAAAAACTTATAAATATAAAAAAAGTGTGCGCTAAGTAAATTACACGTAGCAATAAAAATGAGAGCGAACAAATTCCTAGCGACACCTTCGCGTTAATCGTTAAAATCGAGGTTAATAACGACCTTCGCTAAATCTCAACGAGCGCGGTACCGCGTAGAACACAAAAGAGGTAACTTTGGGGCTGCGTACTCGCGAAACGAGCGGCAATAATCGTCGAAGAGGCGCCGTGCACGGATAACGAGCCACTCCTAGATTCGATATATCTCCATACGATGTGCCACGCGCAAAGTTACCGCGTCGTGGCACGCCACTTTCCCATTTCCGTTCTCGATACTTTCTCCCCTTTCGTCCTGCACTTTTGCGATTTATCGCTTTACCGCGCGTATAGCCGTGGGCATGTCGAACTCCATCAATGATACCTAAATCATAGATCTTATTCGTATTTAAAGTAAACAAAATATATCATAGCCTACTATGCGCGGTTAAAAAAAAGAAAAAAATGAATAAACGATCATCGTAAACGAAGATGATGATGATAATGATAAAAAAAAGTTTGATTTATTGTTTGCTTCGTACCGCGTTCATCCACATTGTAATTCAAAATCGTCGTTTTCAAGAAGATTCACAAATTTAGCATCTCTGAAGCAAAGATATTTTAGTTCTTAAATAAAATTCAATTAAGACTTATTTTTACAATGGTATTATTGTCGCAAATGTATAATATCGCACACGCTACTACATTGGTTACACGAGATAAGCCTCGAATTAAAAGGAACTCTAGTTATGAGGATAAAACAAGATGCCGGTTGTGAATATATTACAAAAAGCCTTCTAAATAAGAGCTAAAGAATGACAGACAAAGATAGAATTGATACACAAAAAAAGAAAAAGGTTTGATTTCCAATTCACGCCGACAATCTCGGGCTTTTAAAAGAGAACGCAACCAAACACGCTTGCGCGCAGCAGAGGGGTTCGGTTGGCTGCATATCGGTATTCACCGAGCAAAAGGCAAACCTTGCATTTTACAATTCGCAATGAGGGGTTGGCCACCCTTGCTCGAAGCGAGAGAGGATTATAGACGCGAGTTTCGTTGTTGTTCCCTGCTAACGTTGCTACGAGAATGAGGGATACGTTTGAGGGTTCTTCATCCTCCACCTCCGCTTTCTCTCTATACTACGCAACGCATACGATCGTTTCGTCACTCTCCCGCCCCCTCGACCTTCTCTCCATTCACCGACTCTATCTCACTCTCTCTCACTCTCCGTCTCTCTCTCTCGTTTCGTCGTTAGGGCTGCGAGTTTGAAGCACGAAAACCGACGCGCGATTGGAAACCGGAATATCCCGCTCGGCTCCGCCCGAAACGGGCTCAAACGGTCGAGAAACGTTTTCGATCGAAACTCGCGACGCTGTTTCGCGATAATACCGTAACGCTATCGAAAGTTTGAACAATTTTCCATCGGTCGATTCCCGAATCGTCGCAACGTGATGCGTGGAGATGATTATGAAATGATTTACGCAAATCGTGAGACACCTCCGTACAATTTTTTTCAATACGAAGTGTCCATTGATTAATTTTATTACAAAATCATCGACAATGCCACAGGCTCGCTTGTCTCTGAAACGTTAGAAGCAAGCCGGGAAATGTTTGATTTGAAATACGTTTTCGATTCGTTACTTGTTAATAATATTTTACCGCTCGCATAGTTTTCACGCGGAGGCAGTGATTTTTTATTTAGAGTGTTTTAACCTATCTCAGTATTATTAGCATATTTTTGTTACATTGTTCGAGCTCTTTTTAGATACATGTATACCGAATAAAAACCCCATGTAATATGGGAACTTTTGTAAGTAGCCCCATGCTTTACATAATTTTTCCAAGTATCTTGATTTCTTTTTACGCGACAAGTACCTTCGCCCGACCAGGGAGTCAACCGGTTATTTTCTTACAATCGCATATTCGAATCTATTTTTCCCGCTCGAAGAAACCTTTTTTCTTTTACCAGTCACCAGTACCACGAGTGTTCCCTTTATTTTCTTTCGCTCGCGGTACAAAGAACACAAGCGGCTTTTCTCTCGTTAGGGGGGTATATACACGCACGACACTGGCCGAGAAGAGGAACAGGGACTCGTACACGGTCATAAAAGCGTGCGATATTCTTGTTCTATACCGTCAGGGTCGCTGCTACTCGCTTTTTCCTTTCTTCCTCTCGTCGATTCGAAGATCCCGTTGAACCACATAACTCGGCTCGGTACTCCAAGAGCTACACCGGAAGACTGCTACGCTCGAAAGAAATTTTACGATTTTACGATTTTACGATCGTTCATTGACGCGACGCGTAACAAAAAAAATCCTCGAAACACTCTTATCCTCTCTTTTCATTTTTCTTTATGGTATTCACCGGCAACGAGTACTCGTAAGGGACATAGAGCTCGCAAAGGAACAGAAACATTCGGAACGGTAGCTGAACCGTCGTAAAATCTGTGCTCGTAAATATTAGAAAATCTATGATATACCTAAACTGTAAATGTCACGAGATGTGTGTTACGGTATTAATTTATTGTAACTAGTATATGGAAGTAGTAGTGATCTAATTTCGTGATACGTAAGCGATACGTTATTTTAGACTGTTTGCAATGTTCGAAATATTTGTAATTTGGTAATATTTAATATTCAATTTGATGTGCCTAAGGGTAGAATATATAGGGTGGTACAATAACTTTACGTATATCTAATTATTTTATAACATGTATAAATTAATATGTAAAACAATATATCGTGATCTTGTAATGTTAAAAAAAAATAATAATAACCTTAAAATGAACGCATACGATAAAAAGACGAGGACCTTGAACGTTTGCCATCTAAACAAGCAGACACAGTCATCGAACCCACTGCGAAACTAAATGAACCCTTTCGAAGTAACGCCCGCTCTTTTTTTTTACTAACGCCGGAGAACAGTGGCAGCAGGTCCTTTCGATTAAAATATAATAGGGTATAAAGAGGGAGAGAGCGAGAGAAAGGCAGATAGAGAGAGAAAGAGCCACGGAGACTCGATTATGACCGTTCGTTCGGAAAGCCGCAGGCACTTAGCGAGCTTCGTAGGGGAGCCCAACTATTTTACTAGTCATCCTACACTTTGCACTCTCGCAAACACATGTACACGGGCGCGCGCATGTGTACTCCACCAAAATAGCGGACCAGTGTCAAGGTCGAGGTCGACCGAACGTTATCCCACGATATTCTCTCCATTTTCTTTCTCTCTCTCTCGTGTATCCTCTAGCCTTGACCTTGGTACCTAATGTATCTAGACCAACCACCGACTAGGAGACATTTTAGCCGATGACAAATTCGAAAAACTCATTTACGACCCTCCCCCAATCTTTTGCCCTCTTCCCACCGAGTTCGACTCTTTCCTCCTTCCAAAAAACTATACGAGTTCTTAAACGGGTTTGTATGACGCATGGAGAAGATGGCTATAAAATTGAGTATGCTGTCCTTCGTTTATCGATCTCGTAGAAAACGTAATACGTACGTCGCGTTCTCGACGTCGGAATCAGGTCGAACCCATTTTCGAATATCGAACCGAAACACGAGTTTTGACTTAATAGAAATCGTTTCACGTGTACAAAGTGAGAACGCTCTCTTAACGATCGTCTTACTTTCTTTTCGAATTATAAAATTCACGTATATCGATTTTCTTTTATATCTATCACATTTGGGTAATGGAAAAATAAAATATTACAATATTTAATTTTGTTGCTTTCTCCATCGATCGAAAGTTTCAATGAATACTAATTTTATAATTTTTCTTAAGTCAAGTTTTTGCCGCGTCATCGATCATAGTTCAGCATGAAGTTATAAGTCGACTCATCATCTCGGTAAATAGTGTTAAATTGTCTTTAGTTAGTGCTATATATATATAATAGATTCAACTTCATCATTACGATGACTAATTACAGCACCACGTGAAACCTCGAGATTCAAATATGTACAGAGAAACAAAAATGACGCAATGCCGTCCGAAGTTGCGCGTGCGTACAAGCGAAGTGCGTACGTGCAGAAAATGCGGGAGTAAATGCACGGCAACCGGCAGTATGGGGTTGCTATTGATTTTCCCTCGTATTTGGGGTAGGACGACAGTGTTACGACGCAACGCACGAAAGGATTCGCTCGGAAGGGCGTGCGAGCGCGCGCAGGCAGAACTCCTGTTTGCGTGAGATTAATCGGCAATGATAAAAGGAGAACCCTTATGCGGGTGGGTCGCGTGATTTACTCCCAGAAGGGGGAGGAGGAGACTGGACACGTCGAAATTAGGAACGTTCAGGTAAAAAGCTGCCCTTTCTTGTAGATTTTAAGCTCGTTAATTAGATTCGAGTGATCTCCGATAATCTCGGAGTCAGCTTCCGCTGATTCATCGTACGTTCGAATGTTGTAACACGAAATGCGATGAGTAATATCTGCTTCACGTAAAATGATGAAATCAGAACGAAATACTTCGCGTACGCTAATCTGGAAAATATCGCTCTACGAAATTTCGCTAGATTGATTTTTTAATGAAGACTTATATAATAAATGAAGTGTTAAATAAAATACGGTTAATAGTTTCACGTTGCTTCACATAACGATCTCAAAAATATTGCAATTTCGAAGAAGTATTAAACAAGATTCAATGTAAAATTGTATGTTTTCGTTTAATGACAATTTTCAAGTAAAGCTGAGAATCGTTAATTCATTTTTGCCCGAATAAAATGATTGAAAATGTACTTAAACTTACCTTAATATGATAGGAATTCAGTTTAGTACGAGGTAGGCTGTTGAACGCGCTGAAGTCCAAGCGACGCGAGAAGATGCCGTTTGCTCCGCAGCTTTGCCTAAAAACACAAATTCATACGATTAATGACGTTCAATTATCCATTAAGTGTAATCATTTAGACTATATCAGGGGAGAGTAGTAAAAGGAGCTGAGCACATTTTTATTTTCTTTCAATGTTTCAGAAACGATCATGAACGATCGTGCAAAACGTTTCGAAGTTTTAAGATTCATTTCGATCATCGCTCGCAACGCTTCGGTAAAATTCTTTTAACGAAGAGGGAAAACGTGAGGTGTGGGTGGAGAGAGAGAGAGAGAGAGAGAGAGAGAGACTAAACGGTCCATTTGAAAGGCTTCAACAGGGAAAAGCGGGTGGAGAGACCCAGTGAATTTCTCGTGATTCATAATAATTCCGGACCCTCCTTTTTATCCCTCGATAACCCTCGAAAAGGAAGCTTGCAGAGAGAAGGGATGCACGATAAAGCTCGTACGCGTTTGTATATACGTATCTATGCATACATACACGTCTATCCTTACGCAAATGTACTCCAGCGAAAATGGACGCGCGAGGCGAGCGAGCTTAGAGCTTTTCGAGCTTTAACACGAATACTTCGAATTCCCGGACGCTGGTGCGAGAGAAAGAAAATCTAAAAATACCGACTACTCTCTTCGCGGCATCCCCCCCTGGTCTCCAACCCCCGTTGTTACCCATCGACGATAAAAAACGTGCTCTCGCTCTTACTTTCTCTCCGCTCGACGTTGAAACGCGAATTACGAGAAAACCGACGATGTAAAAATCTTTATTCGAAGAGGCAAAGGTGCGGGAGAACATATTTATGTTATGGAATATCTCACTCGCGTTAGTGACGCGTATAAACGACGTAGGCGAGACTACATACGTCCGTACATATGTTGGAGGCGCGTTATGCATGTTGTTTATTTGGAAATTTATTTAGAGCGCTCTAACTCTCGTTTATCTTCCATATAAACTCTCATTTGTTCGTAATTCATGAGGAAAGTCGATCGTATACATAAATTAAAAATCATCATCATCGTTTTGAAACCACCACTATACCAGTCGCTATAAATAATTAATTATTGTTAAATCGTCATCACTTTACCCACACCTCCCTATAACGTCACTGACATAAATATAGAATTACTACATAACCGGATACCTGGCTCTAAAGATTACCGGATAAAAATAAGTATCAAACGAAACGACCTCAAATTTCAGCATCAGCAATGCATTCCCAACACGAGCGATGCATTCTAAAGTTTCGCGAATGTCGACGAACGATTCGAAAGAAGAAAACAACGTCGAAAAGGAACAGAAAAATAAGAAAAACCGTAAAGGTCGAGTCGTCGGTTGAACAGCGTTCAACTCGAGTTGGTTGCGTCATCAGGAAGAGAGTCAGCCCACAGCAGCAGCAGCAGCAGCAGCAGCAGCAGCAGCAGCAGCAGCAGTAGACAGGAGAGGCAGGAGAGGAAAGTAGGCAGGCAAGCAGGCAAGCAGGCAAGCAGGCAGGGCAGGTCAGGAAGAAGGTAGGCAAAACGCAAGCAAAAGCAGACAAGCAGACAAGCAGGCAAGCAGGCAGGCGGGCACAGGCGGCAGCCAGGCGGCAGACGGCGAACGGAGGCAGTGTGACAACACAGAGAGTTCCGAGTGTAGTCGAGTAGAGCGAGCGAAACGGTTCGACCTTAACCTTGGCCTCCACTCCAATGAAACAGTCCTATCGTCGCCCGTATCGGTTATTTTTGGCAATGTCAAACAGGGGTCACGAAAATATTACGCGCTCTTCCCTCCTTCCCCCACCAGCCCCGTACCCGCACCACTTCACCACACCGCACCGACCAAGATCAACCATCGCATTCGCAACAGAATACGTGGGTCCTTGTTACGCGATCGTCCGTGTAATCGACATGATTATTCCATTCTCTTTTTGTTTTTCATTTTAGCTACAATTCATGGTCTTCTTTATGTATCTTCCTTTTTTTCCAAGTCTCATTTTCTTTTTATCGGTATCTCGTGCAACGTTACGGGTCGGACGATTGGGCTGGTTAAATTTATAAATGGACGTGTATGTTATTAGTATACGTTAGTATATGTGTGATAATTATACACTATCTTTACAATTATAGATATTATGTTATATATAATATAAAGTGTATTACATCAAATATAAATACAATTAAAAATATATTTCACCTGCATATTCTAGCAAACAAAACTTACCTATATCAACAACAAGAATCCGGACGAGCTAGAAGTTCTACCATGTTACACCATCCAACAAGTGGAAAGCGACTTTTATCTAATCGCGATCTAATCGAGCGAAATATACTAACGTGGAAGATCACGCGCGGAGTTACCAAAATCGATCGAATTCGAATTGTTCCTTTCTCTATCTCCTCCACTCTCCGATCGTAGATGGTGTAATTTTAGTGCTAATCAAACGGATAATAGGGGTAACGGTAATCGTTCCACGTACTCGAATGAAAAAGAGTAAAATCGTGCTACTCTCGACGACGATGACTCCGAGCTTCTTCTCTCAATGAGAGTTAACGACATCATTATCCGAAATGGGTCGCTTTACGATGATGTCGAGCTGCTACTGCTTCTGCTGCTGCTGCTGCTGCTGCTGCTGCTGCTGCTGGATGGATATCTCGACGCGTTAAAAGCGAATAAGACCATATTGTTGCGTTAATTCGACGAAAAGCTTCGAATTTAACGATCGACCGTTAGGGTACATTTCTTAAAGTCCGGACTACGTAGTAGTGCGAATGACTCACTCGCGAAGGTGGGAAGAAACAAATACGGAGCACGGATTACGTCGCAGTTAATCAACGAATCGCGGCACGCGCTTAAAGTGGCCGATAATGAGTGCCTAAAAATAACTTTTGTAAAACGTTCGCGCATATTTACGAGGCGCCCGTTTCCTGCCCCTTGGAGTATCGCGTTCGTGTGACGTACATGTATACATATATATATGACTACGTGTGAAAGTGGTGTGAGCTCCATTTTTTGAGAAAAATATGAGAGTTCGATCCTAATTCGGTCTAAACTTGTATATATTCGTGTATACATTGCACGATAGTAAAATATAATTTATAAAATGTATATAATTATATAAATAAATTGTAGTTATAAAGAAATTCTATATTATTATAAATAACGCGAACCTTCAATTTAGAAGCAACCAAAAACAATTCAAAAAATGCAGTAACATCACACTTTCGTAATAAATGGGTCGTATAGGATACTCTTATCGAAAAAATAAAAATACATCACCGGTACTACAGTCGTCGAAATTGACCGCTCGTAACAGATAAGAATTGAGTCCAGAGCTATACGTTCTCGAACCTATGATACGAAGATATTTTCCCACATTGGGAAAACATAGAAGTCAAGGTCAATGATAGTACTTCCTTATCGAAAGAAAACTTATGAATCACGGGCAGTGTGTATCGTATTGTTGCCTCTTTCGAACCTCCTGGTTTTTGCCGCTTCTCCAATCTCGATGTTCCATTGCATCACTGCGTTGACTTGTTGTTTCAGAATGACTAAACTGCTCCATCGTATTACGCAACGCCGTTACGAGAGACGGATACGAATCAATACTTTCGTTAAACCACCACAAACGATCGATCGATCGATCGTGTTTACACCCACGAAAATAACACGAGAGGATCGACGCGATGTTTTCCCGATAAACGAGATCATCTTTAAATGTACGAAGATTTACAAACGATGTTTACCAAGCGATTAAATTGTATTCGAGATACGACTACGGCTCGGATAGCCATGATTTTATTTAACAAAATGGTCAAATCGAACAATGATTCGCCATCGTCCGTCATTGCCATGTTATTTACAATTATGAAAAAAATTTCGAATGAACATTCGATACTCCAAGAGAAGAGAGTTCGGAGACACGTCGGTTCGTCACGATAGCTCGTCGAAGACAAAGACCTTTGGTCGTTGAAAACAACCCTCGATCCTGTTACGTAGGAATGACAACACAGTTCGAAATGGTTCGTTCGTAATAATATCCATATATAGATATAGGTACAGTCTGTCCCAAAGAAGATGACAGTCGGTATAGGGCACAGGGGCAGTAGGATACTTTGCTCGCTTGCTTGTTTTCTCACACACACACACACACACACACATTTCTAAGTACATGGACCGCATTGATGGAAGTGACAGTTTCGGTCAGTAGGGAGAACTATTGCAATTGCGTTATATGTGGAAAATTTATGAACACCAGTAATCGGAGCCGCATTCCTTTCGGCTGTTATCTTCGTTGGGACAACAGACTGTATGTGTGTATATGTATCGCGTTAACGATCCTATAAATAAAGATGGCCGAGTATATTAAAATGAAAATCATCGAACGAAAATTAGCATCGAAAGCGAACTCTTCGTTTTCTTCCAATGCAAGTATGTATATATATATGTATATTTAACGACGGGGCTTCTACAATAATAAGTCGAGGATTAACGAGCGGATTAATCGAAGCATGTAACAGAGGATGAAAATTAACATCGTAGAAAAATAATATTTAAATTATATTTACATAGTTACTTTCACTCTCACTCTCTTTCTCTCAATCCCCTCGTAGAATCATCTGTGTAATCCTCGCGAATATCCAGAGAGAGGCTTATCTACTCTCTCTCTCTCTCTTTCTCTCTCTCCTGTTCCCCTCTCTGTCACGCCCTTTCTCTCTCCCTCTCTCTCTCTCTCTCTCTCTCTCTCTCTCTCTCTCTCTGCACGTGTGATTTCTTGCACGAGAGCTCGCGTGAGATATCGATGCGCTGGCAGCCGTCCTGACACGCCCACCGAACATTGGAATTAACGTGTGTGTGAGTGCGTGAGTGTGTGAGAGAAAGAGAGAGGGAAAGGGAAAGAGAGAAAGAGACACGCGTGCGCAACCACAAGTTTCTCTCTCTCGCTCTTCCTCTCTACAGAATATAGGTGCTATTGGGATTGTCATTGAGGCCTGCAACGAAGGGCATCTGAGTCACGAGCTTTATCGACTAACTGCGCAAAAATGCTTCAAGCGAAAAACATCGCTAATGTGCCGGCCGGCGAGCGAACGCTGAATGTATATTTCGATCGTGTCGGTTTCCCTTTCCCTCTCTCCCTCACGCTCAACCCCTCTGTGTCAAGTGTGTTCCATGAGTATCGTATCTTGTCGTTTTTCTCTTTTTCAAGTGGTAGACTCATCGATAACCACTTGTTTAGGGACATATACAAATGTTAGGGACCTGTACAAATTTATGCTAATATTGTATGGATGTATACATCTATGTGTGACATAATGCATGCTGCATGTATATACTGTATTATTATACAATAAATATAATAATAAACACGACTATAATTTTGTAGTAATTTTGTTTACGATATGTATACAAATTTAATATACAACTTTTACATATCAAAATTTTGCTGTATTTTCAAAAATATCAAAAATGTATAGAATGGATAAGGTTAATGTTATAAATTGTGCATACGTATGTATATTAATCCATAAACATATCGCTCGGATTTTCTATCGATCTTTATAACTTAAATTTTACCCGATCGATGCATTTTTTACTCCAAAAATATTTCAAGTCCTATGGGGCGATCCTCGTAAAATTTCAATTTCTTTCCAAAAAATATAAAGTTTGTAACTTTCTTTAAATCTAGATTAGCTTAATATTTATTTTGTTCCGCGTATCACCTTACCGCCTCTACTTTTAAAAAACCTTTCTTTTTTTTCTTCTTCTTCTTTTCCCTCATCCTCATCCTACACGCGCAAGAAGAGTTTAAAAAAGAAGCGCGACGCATAAACAACAAGAGACGCTTATTATCTATAAATAAGCGAGTAACCCGTGTATGCGCAGGTGCTCGCTGTCACTGTCGCGTTTGTTTGCGCGATCTTTGAAAGAGACGGGAGCAAAGAGAAGGAAAGAGAAAGAGCGAGAGACTTTGATCTCGATAGTCCGATCATCTTTTTTTCTCCGTGCGGCTGCACCCGATCTACTTTATATCTTCAGGCATGTCGAATGTATAAATGTTTTCTCCATTCTAAATTATTCTTCAAAAATAAATTTACGTTAACCTTCTTCCTTTAAAAAGACACCATTTTTATAAGTAACAATATATAATAAAAAAAAAACTAAACATAATAAATTTAATTATGTAATTAATAAAAGATAATATATTAGTAGACAAAGTTATGACTATTAAAAAATAAAACTAGTGTATAATTAATCACTAGACTGGTCTAAATGAAATAGAAACTATAGATAGAAAAAGAACTTGATTGAAAAAGAATTTGACACGTGTCGAATTGTTGAACAATTTTGTTATTAACCCCCTGCTTAGTATAAATACCTCAAATTCGAGATACGCGTTAACGTGCATATTTAATGATGTCATTAGAATAATTGGGCAAATCGGAAGATGAGAAAGCCCAGATACAAATTGAATTACGCATCGACCGGGATATAATGTAACGGAGTACTGTGAAGGAGATTAGAAGACTAGACAGGCTCTGGTATGGCAGACAAGACGGCAGACCGCAAAGGGTTAAGTGACGCACCACCATTCGACTCGCTCTATCCATCTCTCTCTCTCTCTCTCTTTCTCTCATTCTCTTTCCTTCCTATTAATATCTATCTGTATACCACGCGACGACGATAACGATTATCTACGTTAGACGTCCGACTAGAAAAAAGAGCAAGCGAAAAACGTGGACGTTCGAGTACACAGTACGCTGTGTTAGCGGAAGCGACTACGGCGAACTGTTGCAGCGATTTCTGGAATTACTACTGAATTTCTTGCTAACTAATGCATACGTCGATACGATTAATTACGTCCCCAGTCGAATCGAAAAAGCAGAATAGAAAAGGTAGGAAAGAAAATTATTCTCTATCGAGTGGCTCAGAGATAAAAAAGGAAAGAAATGTAATAAACAATTATAACAGTTGATTCTGATGGAAAAATTAATATCGAATGATAAGTACATAATAATAAAAAAAAAGATAATGGGAATATATAAAGAAAGAACTAATTTATTTAAATAAATTTGTAGTCAATCGCGTATATTGTCAATTATGTAGACGATCATATGCCTCGTTTCGATGTATGCACGAAATTAACACGTTTCTGATACCGTTGTACACGTATCGATGTTTTGATACACGTATGGAGAATCGGCACGAGTTTCCCGGACGGCCCGATATTAAATCCGTTTCACAGGAAAGACCTCGAAATACTCTTCGATTATCGGGAACCATCCCAGAATACGATACGACAATCAATATTAACATTTATACATTAAATTACTGGGAAGCTTGTTACAAAAACAAAAAGTTTGGTGCTTGTTTTTTCACAATGATATCTCACGATATCCAATCAGAATACTTAAATAAACGCGATCGAATATACCGTGGGGGATCACCGATGGCCGGTAGGTATGTACTCATTTTCACCACTGATTCCACGAGGTTATCGCATATCGCTGACGTAATAATTAAAACATTTAAACGGAACAAACGATAATATTTATAACATATTATGCACTCCCACATTTTGAGTCACCGATGACCCTCGTGAAGATAAACGCAGAAAGCACAACAGCGTCGTTCGATCGAGAGTCTTTTATGTAATATTTTGACATCGTACATTTGGTATAACAAAAATGCCATTCCGAAATCATGTGCAAGAGGCATACAAAATTCGTCCAACGTTTAACGCGTTAACCATACTCAGCTAGAATTTCGCGTTGAATTCGCTCTACGGCTGCTGCTACATAGGCGTACGCAACGCCCATACACGTACGTACATCAAAGGACAGTGAATATGTTTAAGAGGAAGCAAGAACGATAGATGCTCGAAGGTGGTTTCGTCTTTGGTGTGTCTCGATGTCCTTGAAACGATGCGGATGGAACTCCTCGATTCGCTTCACGAATTACGAGATACGTGAGGATCCTTCTAAAGGAAACCACGAAGGAACGTTAGCAGTTGCCTTGCGCCATTGCGTGCGACAAAGACAAGAGAGAAAGAGAGAGGGAGAGAGAGAGAGAGAGAGAGAAATTACACGACGGTGTATAACGTCGAGATATCCCGAGTTCGCACGAACGTACGAACATCTTCGTGGATCCTCGCTAATAAGCATAGGAACGATAATGAATGCACAGGAGTAAGAGTACGGCGAGTAAGGAAAAGAAAAAAAGACGCGTACACGGTGCATTTCGGTGGCCGGGCCGGATGTTTCGAATAATAATTTTCGTAATTATATTTTACTGCGGTATAAGTTAAAGCGAGTGAAAAGATGGAGGAACGAAGGAAAGAAGAAAAAGGGGTCGAGGGGTCATAGCGAAAGCCATTTTCTTTCCGATGGTATCAAATTATATAGTATATTATATCGTACTCGCAATAAAAATCGGGAACTGGTTTTCCCCTCGAGTTTTTGCTTCTAATATTAACAAGCGTTATGAATGACCGAAGTGGTGATAGATGTAATAAGCAAGTAAAAAGGGATAGAGGTAAAAAAAAAAAATCAAGAAAAAGAGCGAATAAAAGTAAGAAACAAAATTCACGAATGTCAAGCCCATTCGTCCGCTCGTCTCCGCGTGCATCGCATCGCAAGGCAGGAATCTACCAACGCTGTGCGCTTAGACTCTCGCGTGTAACGTATGTACCTCGACTGTAATTGTATGCTAAGTTAGGGACCGCTCCGAGTGCAAGAAACGACTTGGCTCGCTAATTAAGCCAGAAACAGCGTAACAACGTGCCCGCCCTTTCTCTTCGTCTCTCTCTCACCATCTCTCTCTCTCTCTCTCTCTCTCTCTCTCTTTCTTTCTTGCTTTATATATATATAACATATATAAAGTTACGAGATTTTTTACTGACTTAAAAAAACAAATTCGCGATAATTGATATACTGCAAGAAAACGCATTTTTTTCCTCTCGCGCGATAACAAGTGCCGAGAAGGAGTACGTAGCCGAGTGCGCTCAATGAAAGTAGATAATAAGTGATCTCGTTATCTTATCACACGATCGCGAGGCACGATCGCGAGGCCTCCAGCGATATTTCGCTCGCGATTAATTAACCCTTCGCACTCGACTCGCTCGAGCGCGAATCGGGTCACGTTGTGGACGTCTAAGTAGCCAGAAGCTGCGATCTCGTTCTCCTGTTTGGAGGAAAACTGTCAACGTGTTAACATTTCATCATCTTTTTTCCCCCCAGCCATAACTAGGTTCACCCTCGAACCCTACGAAATTTTAACGAAAAGAGAACGATTCATCGCGGGAGGGAGGGAGGGATTGAAAATTTTCGATCGGCAATACTCATAAATCTCGACGGAATGGTTAGGTACTTAGCGATATTCGTACGTGTTCTACCTCTAATACGTATCGTGGGTTTCGTTATCGCAAGATCCATCCCCCTCTTTCCTTTCGGCATAAATCCGACGATCGTGCGACAAGGCATGCGTGTATATATCGCACCGAAAGCCTTCGAGCTTATCCCGCTAATCTTTCGTCGAACATAGATTTCTTAAATAATTCGCGATAATAAATCTCTCGAGTGCTTTCGATGAAAGTCGCGTATATTTCAACGTATAATTTATTGTGTTATGCAGAAGCGTGTTTCGTGTTTCCTTTTGATTACTATGTACAAGATCGATAGTGTGGTAATACATCTTTTTGAAAGCTAAATCTGATAATCAATGGCGTAGTATTACTAACTTTTAAGTGCGCTATTTTTAATAGCATATTTTTTGAAATTTTACAAAGAAACGTTCGGCTCTCGGATGTTTGCTTAACCGTCACAGACTGAATGCTTGTAAAGTGACGCGGAGCTCGAATGTCGGATTGCTTTGAAGAGAGAACATTTATCGTAACTGGATATCAAAAATAAAAAAAAA
>JAIFRP010004408.1:1579418-1595013 GCA_032403825.1 Odynerus spinipes
TCTACGGTTCGGGTCAAAATGACCCGGCATTAGGTCTCCGAGGGTTAAGGTATATAAAATAAACGACATTGAATACTTAGTAGGTTATTACATAACACGGCTGCGAATATCTTAATCAACATTAATTTCTTGTTTGTTTTCTTCCAGACGTCGTTTAGTTTATACAGATTTAATATTCAGTTTGGCGTTAAAGATAAACACTCGTTTGATATTTTCTCAACATTTTCTGGGGGAGGGGAAACAGGAATCTCTCAAATTTTGTTTCTGTTGTAATATACATATATATGTAATATATACATAAAAAGTATCGGATTAGATGCACGCCGGCAACGATGAAATTAAACCGATCGAATAAACAAACGTATATATTTTCAAAAGATAAATCCGTTATCAGTTAACTCCTCGCGACTAATCTTTTAAAAAGAAAAAGAAAATAAAACTGTTCTTATTTACCGAAGTATCGCGTTTCCAGTACCACGTGCAGCGAATATAAGATTGTTGTAGAAACTCATAACGGATAATCAGGAGGGAATTGGAGAACGATAAAATTGAATTATCGGTGGATAATGAGTCATTGCTATTCTATAATAAGCGAAACGATATATGTATACATATGTACAGTGAGAATAAAAAGAACGAGCGAACACGGACATACAAGCGGTCGTATAATAATCGTCTTTTTGGACGAAAATAGAGAGAGAAAGAGCGAGCGTAAAGAGAGTAAACTGGCGTCTCGGGAGAGGTAAATACGACGTTAACAAAGCAATTAGCAGTAAACTACCCTTGAGCTCGTAGTATTTTACACGACGACTCGCCCGAACGGTAGGTACAAGTTCGCGTTCGTACGCGTGGAGTTGTGAAAAGCTGAAAATAAAAAAGATACTTGTTTCCATGCGTTTCCTTTTTCTAAATTGTGACATAATTCGATCCAAAAATGACCTATTATATTTATTAAAGTTATTTATTAATTATTATATCTAAATACTTATCAAAATAATTTTAAAATAGAAATAATACAAAATGGAAAGAAATAAAGACATGAAATTTACATTTCAATCCTTTCCTCCTCCCGTGATCTTTAAATCGGTTATTTAGTTAGATTAGAGTGCGAGTAAGTACGAGTTACGTTCCTTGCTCCGCATGTACTGCGAATTAGTCGAGAGAAAGAGAGAGCGTTACGGAAGAGATAAAGATGTAAATGATATAGGAAGGTCGACGATTATAACGTCTGTTTTAACGGCTAATTATACGAGGGAGAAGAGATCGAAATTTATTATCTCTATCTTTTCTCTTTCTCTTTCATGTTCTCGCCAATTTACCACTTCCTTTAAGCTCATTGCGAAACATTCATATCGTAGACCGACGCGTTCGTAGAAATAATATCACAATATCCGTTTATTCTCCAAAATTAGAAGAATAGCGATTATACACGAAGCCACGTTAAATATACTGTTTATTACCAAGAAATTACGAGTATCGAGCGATTTGCAAAAGAAGTAATTTTAATCTTTAATTAACTCTTATTGGCTGGATGTCACCTCCGAGATGACAGTTACACTATACGTATAATATACAAGAATAAAATTATTCATAAATACATACGTCATTGTCCAATTTTAACAAGAACAAATATAAATCGAGACCGTCAAAATCCTAGAAGATGTAACAATTTATTGCTTATCGTACCAGTGCTAAACTAAACTAATAACACAAAAAGGAAGATTCTATCTTCTATCAGGAATAAAATAAACTACTAAATATTGTACTAAACGTGCACAAATTAAATCGAAGTAAAATGACTCGTCAGATTTATCAGGGTCATAAAATTGTTTATTGACCCATAAGAACGAAGCACTCTCTCTTTCTTTATCTCTATCTCTTTTCCTCTCCAAGAATAGGCACGGCAAAATTACATGGGTTTAATGTAACTAGAATCGCCCGAGGGGTAGATATTTTTAACGAAAATAACCATCCCGTGACCGAGGACCCGTGAAAACGGTCCATCGACAAACACAGTCTGGACGCCACTGTCGAGCTACGCTAATTAACCCCGAGAAGGGTTAACCGACCGTTCTCTCTTACCGTTTTGGTACTCATTGTACCTTTCCAAATTACTCGTCTCTCTCTCTCTCTCTCTCTCTCTCTCTCTCCCCCCACCCTTCTCCCCGTCTTTGTACAGCACGTTCCTTATAGATACTATGAGATAGTATCGCGAAGAAATAGCGAGAGAAGATGAAAAATATTATCTACGTTTTTTTTATTTATTTACGTTTTTAATTACGTATTTAATTACGTTTTTTATATTTATTTTAATTTGTTTATTAGGTAAGTGCTGTTGAGACGATGAGACGTCTTCTGATAAACAAATTTTCCGTAGGTGTAAATGCTGTGTGAAACATTACACGTTTGTAATACTTTTCTCACAATGACACTTCGAAAAAATGTCGATAAAAAATTAAGAGTAATTATACCGAATTTATTTTACCCTCGCGAAGACTCAACAATAATTAAACGTTCGCTCCGTATCGATCAAACTTAAATTCTCCAAGTCAATTAAAAGTCACCCGTTATCCTTGACAAACGGAATTATCGATTTCTCCTTGAAATATGTACATTGTCTCTTCTATATTCTCTTTAACGATCTTTTCAAATTGCATTCGAATTCACGACAAAGCCAGTCAGCCAGTCGGTTAGCCAGGAAGCCCCTATGTCGTCTTATATCGTGGAAAAGCGTGGCGCGCCTGCGAAAAGGCGTAAAAGTGATCGTCGAAGGATGAGACGAGACAAAGAAAAAGAGAAAGACAGGAAGGGGGAGAGAGAGAGAGAGAGAGAGAGAGAGAAGACACCGAGTGGCTTTCGATTCATGAATGTTAACGACATGCGAGGAGAGAAGGCGTGTTCGTCGTCGTTTCCTCTACTCAACTTATACGATCTATGCATTTGCATAAATTTGGCAAACAGTATATTACGAATTCGTCGACGTAGTATGCGCACGTGTACCACCGTCTCTCTCTTTCTCACACGCATGTAGATATAAAATACACGAGTTGGGTCAACGTGTGAAGGACGTTTCTGCCAACTGAATAATGTAAGACACGATAATAATGACGGGACGACGAAGACGGCGAAACTCATTTTTGGAGAACCTGCTTCTTCGCGGCAGCTGCTGCTATTTTCGTGCGATCCTTTTTTTTATAATCACCCGAGATGCGGAAGGATACCCGTGTATTAGATTAGCGATAAGCAACCTGCGGTCCGTGGATCTCACGCAGACGTTATTCGTTATTATCTATGTTGGGAATACAGGATTCTACGCTAATTAATAATTTTTAAATTGATAAATTAGTAAATTCTTGGGTTATCAATTTTCAGTTTAAGTAAACTGCAAAGAGAAAGCTAAAATAATTACAGCGCAAAGAGTTAAGTAATAAATCTTTCACACGATCACTTATAAAATCAACATAACTAAACCCCCTCCTCGGGCGTTAACAACTCAGTTTCGTTAAACTTTGTTCGCATTCCAACGGACCGAAAATTTTCGAGGTAAGCAAGAAAATAAAAGTAGAGAGAGCGAGAAGACGAAAGTTACTAAAACGAGGATCGACGTAATACGTAATTTTCGCGATACCCGCAGTTGGCCCGCCTAATCTCGTTGGTCGACCGGTCGCTTAGTTAAACATGCGGTAATAATGAAAGTAGCCTTGTTATTATTAACCTTGCGCCGAGGGAAGGATAAAAAGTATCCGAGTTTGTATAGAAGTAAGAGTCGGTGAGAGTGAGAGAGAGAGAGAGAGAGAGAGAGAGAGAAAGAGAGATTCGCAAAGGCACGAGTTATAACGAAGTTTAATCCCTTTATAAACTTTCCTTCTTCCTGCGCGGATACAGCCCGTAAGTTTGTTCGAGGAAAGAAGCGAGTAAGAAAGAAAGAAAAATAATCAAGAAAAAAAAAGGAAACAAGAAAGGGCTGTAAAAGCTAGGCTCGTTATGTTCAAATTACTCCGACGTGATCTATATAAAAGAAAAAGTACAAGAAAGGGCATTTATTACACCGAGATAGTGTAGGTGGTAGACTTCATTATGTGGAAACAAAAAGAAGAAACGATTTAACCAAGACTTCATTTTTACTTTTTAACTATGGAAATTATGCACATTTTTCATACATATACGCACACACATAGAAGAGAACTACGTATAAGCGATAAAAAAATATAGTTACTCAAGAAAGAAAAAAAAAGAGATAATAAAACACGATGCCTTACCGTTCATAGAGATCCTTCAAGGTACTTTTTTTAATAATTGGAACACACGACCCTTCTCTCTTTTTCCTCGCTTTGGCGCGAATGGAATGTCTTATTTGGGATAAAAGACGAAGAAGAAAGAAGAGGAACGAGGGGTAGAGAGAAGCAGGACCGATAATAACGCGAAAATTCAACTGGATTTGTCGTGGAGAAAGGAGACTGGAATATCCACCCTTCGAAGAGAATTTAATTAAGAGCAAATTCGACCTTTTGAAAAAGAAACACGCGGCCGATGGACCGAGGAGAGTGGCATAGCAGGTTGGTGCTGGTATACGCATCTTGCCCCGTCTTCTTTAAGGCATCCTTGGGAAATTTTCTCGCTCTCTCGCTCTCTCGCGAGAACTCGAGGGTCGAGGTTCGAGGTTCAGGGTCAATCCCCAAACTCGTCGGCCCTCTCTAAGCTCCGTCTCTCTTTCCACCGTCGTGTCGCCTTACACTTTTCACCGATTTCTACTTTCCGATACTTTATCGAGTTCTACAAATGTGTGCTGTTTTACACGTCTTTCGTATTAACCTTCTCCAGTCCTACATTGAATTTGTTACAAGAATGCTATTTTCTCTCAGAAACCACTGTCGCTTACATTCTTTTGTTTCTAACCCGTCTAGTGAAGTTTCCGTAAAAAAAAAAGCGACATAGTCCACTTACGAATTGAGTAACCTCAGTCTTTTCGAAATCGGTTAAAAAATGTAAGTATACGCGATCGAAACTGAATATAACATTAATACTTTCGCTGTACATGATCTATCGTATTAGTTCTAAAAAATCGATCGTGGATAGTATAATATTAATCGAATATTATAATGACTCTATCGATTTATAAAAATCACGATTGCACGTGTCTGAATTTTATGTCCCGCATTAATTTGATAATAATCGCTACATTATTACCTTGCCATAAATCTTATGATCGAGACATGTATATTTTACAGATTTCGTAAGACAAAAAATGACCCTGACATTATCACAAAGAATAATATTTTTTCGATCGTCGAGAAACCTTCTCCACGCGTTTTCGTTTATCGTTATCTCGAGCCACGGCTTAAATTCGATAAGATCGATATCATTTTGGTAACTCACGATTCGTGTACAAATCCTTTGGAATCAATGCGGTTCGTTGATTCAGGCGTTTGACGTAACGATCAGGGATCGAATGATCCCATCGAAACGTGATTGGATAACGCGTTGCAATCGTTTACTTATCTCAACGATCGATAAAGAAAACGATGTGAAAGCGACAATTATTCTATCGGTTAACCCGTTCATCGGGTCATCCATCGATCGAACAGCAAATGCAAATATGACATAATTTATCAGTACGTATATTCATATATAAACTCTGCAGAGATAAAAAAAAGTTCTTAATATCCGAAAAAAAATTTCTTACGTCTTAACAACCATATGTATATATATATTCATCCGTAATAAAGCAATAATTTACGTATTAAAATAAATTAATAGTCTCGTGAATTCCCGTTACGCAACAGAATTTAATCTATGATACAAATACAATACACGTAATTAAAATTCTAGATTCGCGCGAATAAACGAATAATAAAAATAAACACCGTAGAAGATATTTCATAGGGAGAACGAAATACAATTAGCGCGCATATACTATACGCTCTTTTATTACGAGCATAATAAAACGTTCGCTAATTAACTCGTCTTCTCCCTAGTTAACGTATTAACGGGTTTAAAGGAAATTCCAGATGAGAACGTAGTCCTCGCGGTTCGACGATACTCTTCGGTGTGGTATTATTCGTGCGGTGAACCACGTATGTATATTGCGAGAAAAATTTATGAGCTTGGTGAGTCAGAAACGTGACGCGTCGACGCGCATGTAAGAAAAACAAGGCTCGTTAAAACTGTAACGAAAAGCCACGTAATAAGAACGAGCTTATACGTGATGTACACGTGTGTACGTAGAAATCGCCTATCGCTGGTACGTACTATTGTTATATTAATTATATCGCTTATCGGGTTAAGAGATTCGTCGAAAAATGTGTAAAAAGACGAGCCGAGTTCTCGATAGAAGCACTCCCTCTTCTTTTTTCTCGTTTAAGAAAGTACGATTTGCCTGACATAACCGCGAGTCTGCTCGGAGATAATTTCTTATCGCTATCGACTACACGCTTGCGCATATACGGTAGAAGAAATTCCTTTGGAAAAAGGCTCGAAATGAAATGCTCGTTAATTTTGGAATTTTTTGAAAGGTTCGCTCGAAAACAAGATTTGCTGATTTTATAACAATAAAAAAAAATGCAAGATGACACGGGAGGCCCAAAAACGTGTTTCTCGTTTCGGGCGAGAGAAGAGCGGGTTATTATCGTTCTTTAGAGACCAACACACTATCCGATGTTTGAAAAATCCATTGTTCGTGTGTGGGTTTCGAAAATCGAGTTTTTCAAGACCTATGAACGAATTTTACGAAAAGTTTTCCTGGAGTATCGGATTTAAGTCCGCTTATAAAAAAAAAAAGGTTTTTTTTGTGCAATAAAAATCTATACATGTCGGCGGTTCCATTATCATATGTTTAGTCGAAAAACTGAATAAATTCCTCTTATCTGTTCGTTTATAATCGCTCGCGCAAAATATCGCGATGCGGAACAAAGTTGTAAAATCGGACCGTTCGAAAACAGGATTTTCTGAAAGAACAAAATGACTTCTAAAAATAGAAGTTCAAAAGAAGAGGAGAAAATCGAAGAATTTCATCGAGCAGCAACGGTTGGCGTAGCCAACCAACCGTCCGCTGCCTTCGCAGTTACGTACAACGATATTTAGAATTGGTAATCGACGTCCTCGTTGTTATCCTCTCGTTCCCCCGGCGGAACAAGGCGTGTTCGTTGCCTTCGTCTTCGCCGTCGCCATCGTCGTGTCGTCGAGACTCCGGTGGCCCCTTCTGCCACAGTGCCGGCAACCACCCGAAAGATTTAGGATAATGCGCAGTTCGGAGGAAGCTCCTCCTTTTAATTGAAGCCCATAAAGGAGGAGAATGCGTCGCGAGACTGTCCTCCTGGGTTGGGGGAGCACGCCGAAAAAGTGAGAGCGAGTGAGAGTGAGAGTGAGAGTGAGAGAGAGAGAGAGACAAAGGACACTTTCGACGAAATTTTACGAGCTCGCTCCCACCGACACGTCGTTGGATTGAAAATAAAAGGGAACTCGCGTTTTCTAGCACGGGGGTGGTGCATTATACTACGGCAACACCTTCCAGACATTTATCGCCAAATTCGTCAAAGTTTACGCGACTTCGCGAGAGTTCCTTAATGGAAAACGAGTTTTACCGGTTATGACCCTCCATAACTTAAACTGTTTTGTAGTCTTCAAATGAATTACATAATGCCCTGGGCACCGTAACGTAGGGGCATATACGCAGATTTAGCCATTTTGTTGTTTATGTCATTGAATAATATCGTCTTAAATTAATAACGTATCTTCTTGTAAAAAAAAGTAGCTACAACTAAGTAAATAAATAAATTTGAAGATGTAAGCACTGGATTAATTGAACGTGAAGTTCCAACTGAACAAATTCTAAAGAAATCACCGACAACCCCCGAGTAAAATATTTCATCTAACGAACTTTGAGAAAAATCGAATTTTGAAAAATATTGAAAAACATAGTAACATTCTTTGAGAGGTTCGAAAATCAAAGTGGGCGAAGCGAGCGCACGCGCGCCCGCGAATTTTGAAGCGCATTCTCGTCGTTTTGCCTCTTTAAATGCATCGCGATGGCGTGATTCAATGCAGTCGGCCTTGGGGAGCTGCTAGAGCATCGGGCTCCTCCTTTACTCGGTGGCCCTGAGGAGGTGGCCACGGTCAAGGCCACAACATTCCCCCACTTATCTTCCTTCACCTTTTGCTTCTTTTTGTACTCGCGCGCCGCACGTGCACACGCACACACATAAGAATCGTGCTCGCGGGCGCAAAGGGAAGAAGGAAAACGGGGAAGGCTCTCAGCGAATCCCGATGGTTTCGAGAACTCGAAGTTGTATTCGAGCGCGGAGGCACTCGGCCGTGCCGCTCGTACAACACGACTCGCCTGGCTGAGCTCGAAACGAAAACGGCTCCGGTTCCTTCATGCGAGCGTGCACTTTTCTAATCGCAACGCGAGACAATAACTATGCGAGTAGGAATCGTATCGGTTGGAGCATGGTATACATAAATACGGAGTGTGAATAATGTATGCGGTGTCCTGTTTTAACAAATTCATACGAATATTAATGAAATCATTGTAATAGTAGTAACAGCGAGGACAAAGGATAGTTCAAGTTTACCGGAACTCGTGAACATTAAAAATCGAGTACGAAGATTTTTTACTAAGATCTAAGAGCAACGTATTTTGTTTTAATCCTTCCTGGTTCCGTGTCGAGTCAGACTCGACACTATTTTGAACATGCGATATACAATTTTGTATTTTTTGGAACCAAAAACATTAAAGACCGAATCTGAAGATAAATAAACAAGTTTGCGAGTACTAAAATTTAAGGCTGGAGTATCTCGTTCGAACGCAAAACGGAAACGATTTTAATGGAAGCTAAAGGTTCAAGTTTACTCGAAACCGTATACGTTAAAATTCGAACGCGAAGCTTCGTAACAACTTCGCTGATCACTTACGTGAAACTTTACGCATGTATATGTAACTCGATGTCGATACAAAAGACGATATCCTATATACGTTTCCCGTTTTCCAGTGAAGTGGAGACTTTCCTTCCTTTTGGTTCCAACGTTCCGTAATCTCTTGTTCGTTTTACAAAGGCCGTAGAACGAAAAGAATCGTTCGTGCGTAAGATACAGCGAAGTTCCGTGAAACGCGAGAAGTTACGAGCTCTCGTGTCTCCTATCTTAATCCTCCGGATTATTTTTACGTTAACTCTGCTCGACTAGGGCTTCTACAAATTTTTCGTAAACAAAATCGATCGTATAGTAGTAATCGGACCGTTTGTTCGATTATACTCAACAAATTGATAAGACGTTGCTATTTAGAAAATCCGTTTGCAATAAAAACAAATATATAGCTTGTAAATATTATTTTCCCTTTTACTAATTCGATTTACAACCGAACAAGAATTTTATCGCTAAAAAAGAATCACGAAACTAAAAAAAAAATTACTAAAAAAAAACTAAAAAGTTTATAGGTAAAATCGAGGACAAACCCACAAAAAGAACAAAGTAAACAAACGAAAGATAAACGTAGAACCGAATCGATCTCTCGTAACGCATTCGATCTAACAATATCGTCACGCGGGATTGCCAACCGTCATATTTCGCTAAAAATAATCTTATAGGATAGCGCAAAAAAAAACGTGACTCGTTGGCACAAAAAAAAGAAGCTTCACGATCTTCGCTCCTCATAGAAGCAACTTCGCTTCTCCACCTCGCACACATCGAGTGGAACGTACAACGGAAATAGGACAAGTTTCCAAGGCGAGATCTAACTATAGGATGCGTAGAAGATGCCCCACACACATACGTACCCTGTGGGTGGGGAGGCAAATCGTGATCCTCGTCTTTGTCGCCCTTCGCTTTTCTTACCCTTCGGGAAGAGCAAAAAGAAATCGTTCGAGAAACGATACGCGGAGAATGTATGTAGTAATATCGCTTTGTAAACAATTTTTTGCTCATTTCCACTAGTTTCAATTAATTTTGTAACTTTTGCAATTTGTTCACCTAGACCTACTAATCGATTATCCGAACGAGTCGAGACCGAGATGATTCGTATAGTAAAATTATTCAAATAATTTAACATACAGGACCGTACCTAATTTTTAACTACAATTAAGTCTAAAATTAGTTACCGAGTGCAAGAGTCTATTGAAATGTGCTATACTACACGAAACAATTAATTTTTCATGCTATGCTACTTAACATGCTATGGATATGAAATCTCATACGACATCCGAAACAACTAGCAACGATTTAACGCGCGTCTACTTTATCACGTTCTCCCCCTCTCTCTATTTCTATTCCTTTACTAAACGAACTCACACTTTCATTCATGTTTCTCGGAAGACTCGTCTGGAAAGTTCGTAAAAAGAAGAGGGAAAGAAAACTTTCGTTTCCCACTCGAACGCGCCCTTCTTGCTCCACAAATCGAGGTAAAAGAAAAAAATCGAATGAAGAAGAGGAAGAAGAACACAAAAACCTTCGCGGCTTCCGAAAGAAACCGATCGATCGATTCGACCGAACGAGCACGTTCGGACGTTTCTTTTATGCTTCTAAAAACGCGGCTGATCGTCTTAAATCGAGGAGATTCTCTCTCTCTCTCTCTCTCTCTCTCTCTCTCTCTCTCTCTCTCTCGCTCTACCGTCGAAATCCTATCCCAGAATAGGAGAGATCGAAATTCCGAGCTAGCGGAGAGAGATCCCTAGGGATATCGGGTTACGTTCATAAGAGGTAATCGCTCCTTCTCCGTTCGCCCGTAAGCCTTTCCGAGAAGAACCAAAGCGATAGGAGAGCTAGAGCGGCCGCCTTTACGATGAGATATCGCGAAGTACGACGGATATACGAATAACTCTCGAGACGCGCAATTCTAAAACGCGTTCTAGGAAACCCTGGAAAGGTTTTTGTGCTATCGAAAAAGAGACTCAACGGGAGATAGAGATAGAGACCCCCCCGGTGGGGTCCATTCAAGAGGAGCGGTACTTTAGCCAAAGCCTTCGACGCCGAGGAATTAACTACGCGTGAGATCGTTAACGAGAGAAGCTAGACTAATCTCGTGTACGGGATATAGGAGCAAGATGATGTTCGTATGGTGTTGAATTGAAACCGTGTTAAACGAAATCCCCTGCTAATGTCACCTGAAGCTTGGTACTCTACAAATACCGAATTAGAAAGGGACTCGATAATTCTCAGACCGTATCGCGAAAGATTCGTTTGAAAGGTAAAAAAAAAAAAAAAAACAAGAGTTCCTATAGAATACCATATTTATACCACTCACCTAGCTCGATCAGCGAAAAAGTCGACCTTGCTCTTCTTCTTGACGATAGCCTGTAGCTGATGAAGCGGGCTGACGCTGGGCTCGCTGGTGGCCGGTGGCGAGCTGGAGCCGGTGCTAGAAGAGAGCGAGCCGGCCCTACCGCGTCCGGACTCGATGAGTTGTGCCTCGGTGGTGCCACGTCCGTTCGCGGAAACTACGTGACCGGAGTGATTGGGCGGGCCCGCGGACACGGCCAAACTCGGCCGAGTGTTTTGCCGATTACGTCGTTTCTTCTTCTTCGCCTCGTTTTCGTCCTGGCGATTGCCGACCGCGTTCCCGGAGCCCGGTGGCATCCAGTCGAGATCTTTCTTAAGATGACCGCGGCCGCATCGACATCCACAGGCCTTGAACGCGAGATCGTAGCCCTTCTTGGTCCAGAGATTCTGATGACGCTGTCTCTCGGACCAGCTTCTCGCGCGACCGCAGCTCTTGAGATAGGTCAGGACAGTTTGCTCCCACGCGTCGAAGCACTCGCGATGCATGAACTGGCCGACCGGACAGTTCTCGTTGTTACAGATGACCTTGACCGTGTCGTGCAGGGCGTTCAATCGTATCAGGGAGTCACCGCGAAGACACTCGCCCGTCGGCGTGCAGCAACGCGTCGTACCTTGATTATTATTATTATTGTTGCTGTTGTTATGACCGATCACGAGATTGTTCTCCATGTGATTGGTGTCCTGGTTTCCGGTCGGACCACCACCGCCGCCGCCGCCGCCGCCGCCGCCGCCAATGCCGCAGTTATCACCGAGGACACCGCCGGCGGCGTGACCGTTGCCGTGGCGCCGAGGGGCCATGGCTCTCGTACAGGCGATCTCGAAAGCTGTCGCAGCCGTTTTTCTTGATTTCCCTCCTCTAGTTTTCCTTAACTCTTCCTCTGCCTACCTTGTTCCTCGATTACGAACGATTTTCTCTCTTCGTCTTCCCCTCCGGCTCTTCCAAGCGTACCGACCTTCCCGCTGACGATAAATCGTTGTCGCTGACACTGCCGGTACCGCTCGCGAGTATGCGATCAGCGACGAGTCACTCGTTCATTTTCCCGCCTATTTCGCGAATCCACGTTCGAGAAGTAGAGAGCTGTGTGTCACGTGGTCTCCCGACCGGCGAAGAAACGCGCGCCCGCCTCGCTCTCGGGATCCTTCGCGGAGGTTAGAATTCGTCGACGACGAGTAAGACGCGTTCTCTCATCGCGCGGCAAAAGGTGTCAACGAGTGTCGACGGATTCGAAGGAACGAGGAACTCGCGAGGACCGACGAGGTGTATCAAAGTCAAGGTCAGCGCGATCGACGCGACACACGATCGAGGCTCGGCCACTGAACGAACTTTGTTCTTATTACAATTTGTTTCTTTTTTTCCTCTCTCTCCCTCTCTCTCTGTCTCTCTCTCTCACCCTTTTAAATGCACCAACTTCACGTATAGTCGAAGAGCGTGTCAGTTTTTCTCGATGGATCGATCAAACGCTCGGTCGTAAACGACGTAGGAGTCGAGTCCCTCACGACACAACGGTCGCGTACCGTAGAGCGTGCGATCTGAACTGGCTCCTCGCTTCGACGCTTGCCGCTTCGATCTTCTCCTCTCTTTCTTCTTCTTCTTCTTCTTCTTCTTCTTCTTCTCCCGCCTGGTGGAAAGCACGAGAGAGGACGTGCGCCGCCGTGTGTGCCCGATCCGCGTCCGAGTGTCAGGGTCACCGGTGAGGGGCGCGCGCAACGTCCAACGAAACGCAATTTCCGAGGAAGGACCTCCAACCCGTCTATGTCTCTCTTTTCAAACCGAAATTTTCGCGCCTTCGAGATACGAAGAGGAGCGACCGATCGCGAGAAGAAAACAAAGAACCGTTCTACTGCTACGCGATAGCTCTCTCTCTCTCTCTCTCTCTCTCTCTCTATCGCGCGCCTCTCCGTTTATTATTTCTCCCTCTTTCTCTCATGCGTGTGCGATAATCACGGAGGAGATGCGACGACGAGAGGAACAAAAAAAATTGCACGCCTTTCCGTCTCTCGCACGTTCGCTCGCACGTTAGGGTGCACCAGAGTCACTGAGAGTACCGGCGACGACAGCGTGCCGGCTGCCGTGGCTCGGAGCGCGGGCGAGCGCGAAAGTGAGGCCCCATTGGGTGAAAGCGAAAGCTGCATGGTGGGGGTCACGGCTAGCGCGCCAATCGATGCCCGCCGTTCTCGTCCCCCGGCCGGCTCGGCGCCCGTCTCGCTGCTCATTCTCTCTCTCTCTCTTTCTCGCACGTTCGTTAGTTCCTTCTCTCTTTCTCGAACTGTCTCGTCCCGTCTCTCTCGCGAGAGACCGTGCAGCTTCTCCCTACCGTTTCTCGTGTCGCGTCTATACGTGCGTACGGCGAGCGTGCGCGCGCGCGCGTGTGTGTGTGTTTGTACGCGCGTACGTCGCATCTACCGAGAGTCCGACGCGTTTTACTTTTCGCGACAGCCCCGCGAATAATCCGCGACGAGCGTGTGCGTGCTACGCACTCGTGCGCGCGACACGCGATTCGTGCCTATCTCTTTCTCTCTCCCTCTCTCTCTCTCTCATCCTATCTCCATCTCTCTTGTATAACCTATACGTTTTCGATGGTACCTCTTCTTTGTGCTCCCGACAACGATCTTTTCCTCTCTCTCTCTCTCACACACACACTCTCTCTGTCTCTCTTTCTCTTTCTCTGCAGGCGTTACTCGCGAAAATCGTTATTTCATCGCAAAAATTCAGTTTCGTAACCGTAAGTGCTCTCGACTTCAGCCTTAAGGCCACTCGAACCCTTTTTTACTGTTATACCATATAAGTTGATCGTGCCGGCGCAGAGGGGAAAGGGGAGGGTGTCCGAAAAGTAGCTCCAAGTTTACCTCGGCAGCCATCTTGGCTTTGCAACGTTGTACGCCTCGCGCAGTACTGGGCTGCATCGAACAACCTTGTTACAGTTGGCCGATCGAGCTCGAATTTCATAGGGAAAAAGCGGTACCCTTCGAATGCCTTCGCCCGAAAACCAGCGTACCGAGGTATTATAAAGCTCGTACGGCGTAGTGGAACCTTTTTATCGGGAGTAGTCGACGGACCGATGTGTATCAAAAATGGCGCCTGTCGAACGGATACTCGTATCTCGCGAAGAGTGCCTTCCGAGTTGACTTTTATGAAAATAAGAAGAGTACCTAACGTTTGTGCATTCACACGTACACGAGTCGTCGAGATTTTACGGGATATTGGATTATTTGGATTCGTTCGTTACACTTGTATATATACGTACACATATATATAGGACGGAAAAATAAGGTAAGGTCGCAAAGAAAAACAAAGATATTAAGGAAGAGGAAGAGAGAATGAGAGAGAGAGAGAGAGAGAGAAAACAAGCGAGAAAAACGTTAAACAGGGAGTGTTTTCTTCGCTTTTTTCTAATTTTCCTATCGTTAGTCAATGTGGGATTATTCCGCGAATTCTTCTAGCGCATACGTACGTGCTGAATATCACGTCTCGTGTCGCCCACGATCGTTCGGTAGCATCCGCGATCGTCGAGGCCTCATTTCATTACGTAAATCTTACGATTCTTCTTAAATACTTACGTACGTATGTATGTATGTACATACATCGTCTGGTTTGCTCACTCGACTGTGATTAATTCTTCGAAAAGTAGATATCATCTTGCACGCTTTCGATACGAAGATTAAGAAGAATGTCGTCTCTCGGGTAGGCGTTGTTCCTTCTTGTTCATGCTCTCCTAACCTCTCGATCGCCGCGCTCATATAACCGTAAACTATAACGCTTAATTCTGCGTTTTTACAAATTTCAAAATCCGATAGCCTTGAATCGTTGTAATTTTATAATAAAATCGTATTAACATGTCAAGATGACAGGACATAAGTATTATATCGTTTAGCAGAAAAAAAAACAAACAAAAACTTCTATTTCGATTTATGACAAATTTGGAATTACATAAATATATAACATACCATTGTTATATACAATAATAATGTGACATAAGTTTTAACGTTACCCCTCTCCCCGTCTCCTAGATATCTCGTTCATTTTTTATTAAAACTAACAACGCCGACGTTCAAGTTTTTCTCATTTCGTTCACGTTTTTCTACAGCCGATCTTAAATTGTCGTACCATCGTAATTGCAACTAACTGGACCGCCTTGTTTGGGCTTGAACCGGATCCGGTCGGCTTCGAATTTATTGGATAGATAAACGAACGCGCTCGGGTAGATCGATAATTTATTAAAGTACCTACGTGCGATCTGGGACGCGTGAGTCGCGCTTCGAATCACGCTCGACGTTAGATACGCCTTTCTTTTTCTTCTCTCTCTCTCTCTCTCTCTCTCTCTCTCTC
>JAIFRP010004408.1:1598002-1609434 GCA_032403825.1 Odynerus spinipes
TCTCTCTCTCTCTCTCTCTCTTTTCAATCCCGAAGGTTGCGAAGGAAGCGTATAACGGGAGAAGGGAACGCAAAATCGGGGCACCCGAGAGAGAAAAGGAGGGAAAGAGAAAGAAAGAGAGAGGAAGGATAATCCATCGTCCTCGAGAGGGCTCCCCATGAAAAAGTTGTTTTGATCGGCTCGGGTTTCTAGGACGGTGACCGTGAATGAGGCTTTAGCCGGTATATAATGGCCACGGTTGGAAGAGAGCAGGCTCCGAGGAGGAGAAGAGGAAGGTTTTTAGGCACGGGAGAACCAGATGTCACTGAAAAGGAACACGGTCCGTCCCGTTTCGCGCTTAAGGAGCACCACCGCTGCTCGATTTAAAAAATTCGCGTTCTGTGGGGAGCGTCAAAAGAAATTCGGAAGGCAACGAAATGTATGGGTAGGGAAAAAAAGAGAAGCGAAGAATTCGCGCGCAATCTTCCGTTGTTACGAGAGATTAGACCTATTCGTGGTGTTTGCGTGTAGGTATGTGTATGTGTGTGTATATACGAAGTTTGATTTGTTCTCTATGAAAAGAGATAAGAATTGAGTCATATACCTCGATACGTTTTCTTATAATAGTCGAGAAAGTGTTCGGCGTGTTTCACACCAGCTGAACATATAAATTCTTTTATTGTAATCGATTTTTATGATGCTTCGTCTAAAATAATGCTTGTTTATATTGTATACAGATATATACATACACGCAATGAAATAATCTCGCTAGTACTTACGTCACTAATTAACCATTGCCTGGATCTATCAAACGAGCGAATGATCATAAATTACCGGCAAAGATCGATTCCAAAGTGAATCATTCGCTAGGACATACTATTCGTATCGCGATACGCGCGGGCGCGTATCAAACTCTCGAAGGGAATACGTATACGAGCGTACGCGAGGGAACAAAGAACGAGCTCTTATCGCCCGTTGAAATTTTCATTTCGCACGCTAGATGCGAGGGAGTAGGAGTATCGTAAAGATAGATACCGTATATGCGGTGAGTCGATAACACTTTCTATTTATAATAAAATAGCGTCTCTTCGTTAAATATTTCGATATCCTATAAATTCGATATTTCAAAAACCGAAATTAAAATCGAATAAAAAATTAAAAGAAGTTCAAATTTCGCTCGACGATAAGTGACGATGTTTACTGAATCGCTCTGTACATGTGTAAAAAAGATAAAAATTCGCATACGATCGAACAAAAATGTATTCCTCTCTATAAGATCAGGAAATGCAGATAAGCCAACGAGTGGTCCGCGTTGTCGAAAAAGAACGAGATAGAAAGAGAGAGAGAGAGAGAGAGAGAGAGAGAGAGAGTGAAAGAATGAGAGGGAGGGCGAAAGAGTCGATAGGAGAAGAACGGTGGCGCTACCGCAGCGGCACACGGTATATAACGACACGACGAGGTGGGCTGGGAGTTAGGGGTTGGGGGGAAGCTTTGAAGGTTGGGGACACAGGATTGACCGTGGGACGCTGAAAGCGGGGGTGTAGGTCTAGGTTCAGGGCCGTCATTGCCCGGATGGGCGTGCACTTTCGGTTTCAGGCTGCGCATGCTCGCTGCACTTCGTCTCCTCCCTACCACCTTCCTTTCTTCCTCTCTCTCTCTCTCTCTCTCTCTCTCTCTGCCTCTCTTTCCTTCTCTGTCTCTCTTCCCCTCTCTCCATCCCTCTTTCTCCCTCCCTTTCACTCTCTCACTCTCTCTTCTCTGCAGTCCGGGGGTTGGATGCGTTCACGAAGATTCTACCCATGTAAAATCCACTACCACCAGTACGAGCAGCACCCTCGGCATGCTCGCTACCCTAGTACCTGGTCAGGATCGAAAATTACAGGGCGTCACTCGTGGATAGAAAGAGAGAGAGAGAGAGAGAGAGAGAGAGTGAGTGAGTGAGTGAGAAAGACAATGAGAGGGGGGTCGGACCTTTTTCGATGTTTCAACTCCGAAAATTCCCGCCTCGACGTAGAAAGCTTTAGCGGCTCCCAATCGTGTCCCGTTGCACTCTCGCGCGATGCCAGTGAACGTGCCCCTTTAGGATCGAGTGCTCGCTCGAACGAGCCACGCTGTTTCACCCGGACACACCGGTGCTGCTTTTCCGATCGATCGGTACTACCTACTCTCTATAGAAACGTTGCTTTGCACCTTTTTTTTTATCGTCTTGTTGAATCACCCGGAACGTGCCGGACGAATCTTTTAGCGAAAGGTTGTTGAATGTAAATCTCTCTCTCTCTCTCTCTCTGTCTCTCTCTCTCTCTCTATTTTTTTTTCTTTCTTGGAATTAATACGTCGACTCTGTTAGGGTGAAAAGATTTCTTATCGGTAATTACGTCGCGAGAGTGAGAAGGGAAGAGAGAGAGAGAGAGAGAGAGAGAAAAGGAGTGAGAAGAGAAACGTGGAACGTTGTACGAAGGAAAGAATTGATATAGGACTCTACGACCACGCCCGCGAAATGCGAACTCGAGCGAAGGGCAGTTCACGTTATATTCATCCATTTCGAAATACGGATCGAGTTACGCAACGGACGACCTTTCTATCTTTCTCGTTTTTTTTTCTTCTTCTTCTTTTTGGACGCTCTCCATCGTTTCTCGGTCGTATTATAAATTATTGTTATGCCCCCATCGCGCATAAATATTACGTCTATCGCGTTGTAATCGTATTTCGTTGTTTTTCTGCGTGCGGTTAGGTCGCCTAGAAATAGCTGGAGCGAGAGAGAAAGAAGGCAGGTATATACGTAAAAAATCTTACGAGTGTTTTCGAAAGTTCTTGAGCTATTCTGTTGTATTTTTTTTTTTTTGTAAATGATTTAAAAAGATTCTATAAGAAATAGATATCGTATTACAAATGTGACGTAATTGTATCTCATAAATGTGCCGGTAATTGTGAAAGTGGTTTAAGTCGTATATCTTTCCTTTCGAGATATTTAGACTTTTGTTTGGGAATGGTTATACATATTACCTTTTTACTTTGTAGCATAATATTTCACAAAATACTTGTTCTTCAAACATAAGTCTTTTCTATGATAATTACATCTTACGGGTGGTTTATAAAAAAATGTGTTGCTCAATATCTCAAATGATCTTTGTCAAAAATAGTTCCACGTTATCATAAAATAAGATGCCATATTAGTAGATACATACCAATGACGGGAATAATTTAGAAAAAACGTAAGTAATCAAAACGCCAATAACAATATTTCCTCGAGAAACAACGATCTTACCGTATAAACATTGCGACACAACAGTTTCCTTTCCTTTTCGAGAATAGTGAAGAAGGCCGCGTAAAGTAAAGGTAAGCCGTCGAGTGCAACGACTTCTCCGAGGGACGCAAAAGGAAACGTTCTAAAGGCGATAAAAATTGAGAGGTACGAGCTATTCTTGACGCGACTTAACGTTTTGTCGCTCGAATTAGCGTTACTCGCGGTCGTAAACGTACGCTTAACGACCATCGTCCGTTCGTTGTTAATGATAAAAGCTTACAACGTCCAATTCCTTTATCAGGCTCGTAAATCGTCCCAATTTTCACGTAAAAACCATCGATCACGCGGAACATAGTTTACGCTACGTCGAAGTAGACAAAGAAAAGAGCAGAAGAAAAGGAAAAAAAAGAACGAAAAATCGTAAAAGCGAAAAGGAAAATCGTAAAATGCACGACGGCGACCGCGAATCGTTGTCGCGGGTTCGATTAGATCGCGACTAGACACGGCTTAGAGCCAGCGCTACGCGTCGAGCTATTCATAGCATGCCAACGTGCAATTGCATAAAGCTAGTGGATACGTTGACCCTAACGTGTTACGTAAGTCGCGTCTAGTGCCAGCTATCAGTGGAACGATAACACCGCCGCTCGACGGTTGGTCCCGTGGTTGTATATCTATGAATACGTTCGCCTCTAGATCGTCGTATTATTCGCAATCTCATCGAGCCTCCATCTTCCCAACGACTTTCAAAAGAGACATATTCCGCTCGCGTGCGCCTGCGTACGCGCTTCTTACGTCCTCGTGCTCGTCTAGCTCGCCAGTCTCTTTGCCATTCCAAAGCTAATTTTTAACATATTTCTTCTTTTTTTTTTTTACCGAACGGAGATCCGTTTTTAATCTTTGTACGTATTATTTTAGAAAGTAAACATAGCGTATACCCATATTTTCACGATGACGTTCGTTATTTTTAGGACGAGCTCACTTTTTCATTTTTTTTTAGACTCAACTCGTTATATCAAATTTTTTGTACAATCGCGGTATTTTTATAGCCCCGATTAAGGAAACGTCGATCGATTTGATCTACTCTCGCAATGATTTACGATGTTTACGAACGATAGCAAATTTTCTTTTTCCTTTTAATCTACCGAACCAATCCCGAGCTTATTTCGAGTCACGTTGTTCATAGACTCGCGATTATCACAATTTCTTTGTATACTGATAATATTATATTGGGATAATGTGCGTACGAAGCAAGGAGGGAAAGGGAGGCGCAAAAAGGGGCGAGAAAAGTCTATCCTTTCTCGCGTAGTCTGGGAATCGTAATCGGCTCTCCCACGTATCGCTTACTTTCGCGATTAGATATCGGGAATCGCTCGGCGACCGTTCCTAGTCACTAGCGTCGATTAGATAGAACGGTAATTGCGGAACAATGACCGCTCGTCGGCCGTTAACACCGGCGGGTTGCATCGTTGCGAGAGGTTCGTCGTTGCAAAATGCATTCCGCATGCGAATCGTAACCTCTATCGTCGTTGACCGTCGTTACCTTCTCGAAAAGTATTCGCGCCCGTAGCTATTAATTGGTAGAGCACGTGATTGGAAATAGAAATCGATTGACTTCAAAATATATAGCGTACGTTTAAAGTATTCGCGCTTTGCGAAAGGGGAAGAACTTTCTATTCAAATTGTGAGGAGATTTAGAAAGCTTTGTATACAGGATGTGTCTAATTTTAACGATCAAACTTCACTGGTATGTTCTACGAGGTGGAACGAGACAAAAATGGTATATAAATATTGGCTCGAAATCGTTTTTTTTTCTAACGTCATGGGAAGTGATCGCTTCTCCAAAGTTTATTTCACGTTTCTCACGAATTCTACAAATCATTCCACCATTTTACACGACAATCCTAATAACAGCCGCGTAATGATAATTTCGACATTTTCGCGATTTCCCGTTACCGTCCACGCGTCTTACGGGTCGACGTTCACGCTCTACAATTAGACGTCGTTATCTAATTACCAACGAAGTCTCCGAGTTAGGGAATTAACGCGTCATTCTCGAAAGAATTCGAACCAGTCTAGACGTCGAACCTCTTCGCCGAATGCATGATTTTATTTGCACTCGTGACGCAAAAGCAAAAAAAAATCTTCGATATAGCGGATAATAAAAGTCTACGATAATCTTTTATCGTTAAAGATAATACGTTTGTAATAAATCGTAGAGAATAAAATAGAAGCGTAAGATAGGTGGATAGGCAAGCAAGTATACATATATTCTTGGATACTTATTATACAGGATGTTCAAGAAATATAGACTCACGGAACAAGCGTGCAATAGTATAATAATAAATAATACAATATATAATAAAAAATATCACATACTTAATTATAGTTTCAAGTAATTCAATAGACTTAGAATTGAGTAAATATTCCTTCGGAAAATCGAAAAAACGACGAAGAAAGGGCCAACATCGAAAAAGTTTAATGTCGTGACGAAAGATAAATACAAAGCTGCAACGCGTAAGGCTAGGAGCCCACCGACGACTTTTCGTCGCGTAATAATTTAATTACTGTCACCACCTTATCGTCACGGACCAATCACCGTACCGAGGAGCCAAAAAGTCATGTTGCTGTCACGTCACGTCGTGCGCGCATTTACATTAAAAGGTGTAGACACGACAGCGGTGACGAAACATGCGACTTCGATGTCACATTTATCATGCGTCGGAAAGCCGTCAGTGCATGCCTATCCTTCGATTTGATTGTAGACAAGACTTGTCAACTGCTGAACTGTTAAATATGTTCCAAATTAAGTACGTTTAAATAAAAATATTAAATTGTACTGAAATTTCGCGCTATCCGACAGAAGCGCTATCTCGTGTGCGAGCTTGCGAATTTGAAAAGGGTAACCAGTCGTCCGACAACCATCAACGAGACCAGACGTGACATTGTAGTGCTTTTCCATTTAATAAATTTGTATCTTCGTTAAGGGGTTAACGGTTCGGTTACCGAGTATTTTCTTATCAAAATGAATAAATTATAACAAAATGTAAAGTCTCGTAAAGCGCTGAAAAGCGGCGCGGATAAGAAATTATTATTAACTTCGTTAGCGACGATACAACGATAATAAATCGTAGAAAATGAAATAGACGAGAACGTTAGGTAGGTTGGTAGGTAAGCACGCGTATACTTATACGTTGCTGGACACTCGACGGGATAACGCGCGTATCTACGTATGTACGTACGTATGTAACGTACATACGTAACAGTCGTTACGTTAATGACCGACCGAAGCGAGAGACTATGTAGGTAACCGAGCCTTCGAACGGTAACGAGAATTACGCGAGTGCGTGTGCGGTGCGTATGCGAGTATACTTGAGCGTATGAGTGCGAGACGATATGTAACGACGGCGGTTGCGGCCAAGTATAATCCCGCGTCACGAACACGCTCGGTCGTTCGAAAGAAACTTTATATCCACTCGTGCACCCTGAAATTTGAGTTCCACGTGAACTGCGAGTGCATTCTTTTTTTCTTTCATTCTTCTTCTCGTCTTCTTACCTTCAACTTCGTCGTCGAGACGAATGTGTCTCGAAATTACAGGATCGATTTGATCGGTATCGAAGGTTTCGAGTTTTTGGAGCTAGGAACAATCGACGTTCCGTATACTTTTTTGTTATAGTCTGTTACAATCAGATCGTCTTTAGTTTTGAATGGAGAAAGCTTTAAGTTTGCATCTCTGATTATCTGTATCCAATCTGTAACTTTGTTCCGAGATGTTCTTTTTATTAGAATCACGAACGAAAGAACTATTTCGGTGATCTCGTTTAGCCGAGACACCCTGTATATATACGAACCATACGAGACATACGAAAATCGATGGGTCACGAAAGAGGTAAAGAATCGGGCGTCGAGACGCCCACTTATCGTCCGTCTCGCTATGAATTAATGAAAAAGGAAATTTCACGAACTCGTGTCGAGGAGAAACGAGACTTCGTGCAGCGGTTCGTTCGTTCGTGCTACGCTCGCGATTTTTCGCTCGGAACGGACCGAATTCCGAAGAATAATCGGGGAATATTAGTCGCGAAGGAAACCAGCAATTTGGCTACTCGTTGAGTTCCCTCGTTTCTATCGATTACTCGTGAATTTTCGATATCTTCTTTTCCCTCGCAGGGAGCGTGACTTTTTTCCTTGTATCGAAAATCACACGTCTTTAGGCGGAACGGAAGATGGTAGATGATTTACGTAAAGCCGTTTGATAACCGACTATTCCGTTAATTTTTCATAAGATATCGGAGAAGCGTTTACCACTTAACAACCGGAATAGCAATAACACTTTTTACAGGTTACAATAAACCAACAGTAAATTGAGAAATTAGCATTTATTTATTAGAAGAATTAAAAAATACGAAACTAAACTCTCTTCTTTGCTACAACAAACAAATAATAAATAAATCTCTATATATGTAAGTAGTAGAAGTTTAACACGATTTGTACACAACACGGTACCAATTTTGATTCCTTCCGAGAGTTAGCAGTACTTAATTATAATCTGTAATTATACAAAGATGTTCATAGTGTGTGTGTGTGCGTGTGTGTGTGTGTGTGAGAGAGAAAGAGAGAGAGAGAGAAAAGAGAAAGAGGTATTCGCACGATGCACGTTAGATTCCGAGAAAGCTACGGTCGCTGGAACTTAATCATAGGCTTCGAGGTTTGTTTTGGTTTTTAAAACTGGGCCGATGGGTCGTTGCCCTCGGACGAACCGTATTTGCCCCACCAGCTCGACTCCGCAGGTCGGTGTTACCGCGAACCTATGTGCCGAGTGGACTATACTAGAAGCCGATCGCTTACGGTGCGTCACGCACACGCTCGCTTCGTGCTCGTCTCATGCTCGGCTCGCGTCTAACCACACGTACAGCTTTTGGGTAAAACAGGGACACCGACGATATTCCGAGAAGTCACCGATACCGACCCTGTCGTTTCTTTCGAGACCAATAGGCGAGTATTTTTTTTATTAAAGAGAACATATTAATTAAACAAATTGTTAATACGTCCAAATTATCGTCCTTCTTTTAGTGTAAAACAGAAAAAAAAACTTTCTAATCGACCCTAGAGCTTTTATCAGATTCGATGAATAAAAATCGATCGTTATCTTGGATAATAAAAATTTTTCCAAATTTCAAAGTCGAGTTCACGCGAAATCATTGATCCGGCGATACGAACGTACGGAAGTGATATCGAAAAAATANNNATATATATATATATATATAAACGCTCTTATCGATTAACGTGTTTGCGACCTTACGATGTAGATAAGAATGCCGTAATATTTTGACAATTTTCGCGTAATTGCGAAGAACGTGAGATAAGATATGACATTAAAAGGAGGACTCTCGTTCGACGAAACGTTTTTCTCACGGCTGTCGAAGGAAACCGTATGGAGATTCGATAAAAATCGAGCGGCTTCGAGGGAAATGAAACGGGCCGCTTTTTCCCAACTCGACCGGCCCTGACATTCGTATCGTTGTACGCATCAGTCGAGAAAGAAAGAAACGAAAGAGAAAGAGAGAGAGAGAGAGGGAGAGAAAAAATGCCATATGCATTGACACACATCGCTTATGCTGACATTTATAAACACTGTGTCGTAGCGAGGTATACAGAGAGCCTTTCATTCAACTCGGCTCAGATTATACGTACGAGCTGGAAGTTTATCGGAGAGGAAGAGAAAAGGAATTACGAAATCGAACACACGATTTTCTCGCGAAGGAGAGAACGGAATACGCGAACGTCCCGAACGAACGAAGCAAAATTGTATCCTTCAAAGAGAAGAAGAGAACGAAATTCTTTGTGCTCGTTTCCTTCGACGAGATTACCTCACAAAGAGACCGAGCATATCTAAGTAAGTTACACGAATTTAATTTAACGTATCGATCGATCAGCGCGATGTAGGTACTTGTAACACAAAGGATGAAAATTGAAAGGTCCGTAAGAAGCGAGAAAGAGAGAGAGAGAGAGAGAGAGAGAGAGAGAGAGAGAGTGCGCGCTATTGTCCCTTTTAGCACATCGCACGCGTTCCTTTCTTCTTCACCGATCGTATCGCCTTCGGCTTAGAGGAACCAGTCGATAGAGACTCGCTAATCGCATTAACGACTGCGAAGTGCAGCGAACCGAGCTGGTACGTCCTTGGAAAACGTTTTCGGGGGTCACCTTAGCGTGAAAAGGGACCTCGATTCTCGGCTATCTCTTCTCCGAGTAAAACCGGTGTGAAACGTGGCAGGCTCTCTTTCTTGAATTCTCTCTCTCTCTCTCTTTGCGCCCCCTTTTTTCTTTCTCTCTGACAGCGAATGACATCACCAAGCCGAGAATGTAAATAACGGTTGGGGCCACCTACCAAGCGGTAGGTTCCTCTTCTTATGTCATTCGTTGCCTTAATACGGTCTCCGAACGAGATGCACATATGGGTAGCAAATTTTCGAGCTCGTTCCTCTCCTTGGTCCATACCAAAAATAGAAAGAGTGGGGAAGAGAAAGAGAGAGAGGGGAAAGGAAAGAGTAGTCAACCTGTCAACGCTCGCATTGATTCGAGCCGCCGATTTATTTGACGCGTTCCTTCGATTCTCTTCCTCCGGCTGCTGGCATGGTGTACAGAAGACTGTGGAATCCAGTTCAAGCTCCATGAAAACCAGTCATTGGCGTTGAATCGAAGCCAAGGTCTAGTCTCATCGCTCAAACTCGACCCGAACTTTGCAATTTTTTGTTCTTTTTGCGCGTTACGTCTTACACGTATCGGTAAGTATCGTAATCACGATAAATCATCGATCCATCTGTTTATGTATTATGCGAGCCGTTTTTTACGAAACTGATGTAACTTTTTTATATAAATTATATTTTAGTGTTTATTAATTAAAAGAATACGTAATTTCAATATGCTATTGTTTTATATTTACATTTCCGTAAATGTTCATGTTCCAGACATAAGAAACCTAAAAGATTTCACGATGATTTCAAATCCGATTTATCGCACGGAATATTTCCAAAACGAGTGAGTCGATTTACGTTAGGCATCGCGTTGATCGAAGAACAATAATAATCGTGTAGCGATTAAAAAAGAGTAAAGAGGGAGCTCTTGAATTTAAACGCCTTCGACGCGCACGCGAGCTAATGAATAATGACTCTTCGAAGAGAAACTCTCTCCGTCTCTTTCTACCGTCCCTGTCAGCCGATATAACGCTCGTGTAACGAGCACTTCCCATTATCGATGATTAGTTTCGGTCGCTTCGAGCCGGCTTGCTCTCTCAAACGAGGCATCGTTTTTATTACCGGTCGTCGTACTTATACTATCCGATCATTCTTTAAACGTTTCTTCTCTCTTCTTCGATCTTACGTGTCTGCTCGCGCGAACCATTGAAGTCCCACGCGTAAATCGTTTCTTTCTTTCTTATTGGATGCTGGACTCATTTGCTCTTTCCTCGTTTCTTAACTTCTTGATGCATGAATATTGCTTTCTAGCTCTCTAACCTGAATAGATGTTAATATAAAAAGATTTTGAAAAATATGCAATTGTTTCTTTCGATTTTATCGGGTTTGATCGTATTTTTGGAATAATTATGTGGAAGATACATTCGTTATAGCGGTGAGGAGGCAGAAGTGGGTGACACGAGTCGTGCCAATGACGTATTGAAAAGGAGAAAGAAGAAACAATACTTGAAGCAATTCGCCCAGTTAGTGTCTTCGGCAATGAGAAGGTGCGTCAAGTCCGACGTTGGTGCTGACGCCAACGACGAGTAAAACCGTAACGCATATACTCGGTTCGCGTACACTCCGATTTTCTCTGTCTGCTTCTCGTGCGCAAGAGGAAGAGAGAAAGAGAGAGAGAGAGAGAGAGACAGGTCGAACCCATATCGATTGAGTAACAACGTTTTCCCTTTAAAGAGAGCTTTTACGCAAATAGCCAATTTATTATCGATCTCTTCGCTCTGTCCATCGAACAAGAATTGTGCGCGCGACTCTATCCTTGCCTAGCTCATAAACTTGAACCATTGCTTCGTGTTTTAACGTGATTAAGTAGTATACGGTAATAACAATATAAAATAAGGTAATAAATAATGATGAAAGGAAACGAAATAAAAATATCAAAGTAATAAAATAAATAATTCGATTGCGGTAAAATAGTAGCTCGGTTTAATCTAATACGTATACCTAATAATAATTTCTCTCT
>JAIFRP010004408.1:1667582-1679816 GCA_032403825.1 Odynerus spinipes
CTTATGTTAAAAAAAAAATTACCTATAGCTTTTTCTTTCTGAACCTTATCGGTCTCAACGCCCACGATAGCGATCAAAGCGTCAGCAGCTTCGTTCTTTTGTTGCAGTTCCACCTCCTGCACCGCCAGCTTTTCTTTCAGCCCGTCCACTTGTACGGCCGTTGATCTGAGCTTATCCAGACCATTTTCCAATCTCGTGACACGCGCACGAAGCTCGCTAGACTTCGTTTTCAAGAGTCTCGTATAAAGACTGATCTGTTCCAAGAAAGATTTGGGAGTCGTGTAATTGTAACGACGCTCGGTGGCTAAATAATGTCGACTGGCCGCGTTGACGCTCGTGTGAGCATGAGCCATGAATTTTGCGGCTGACTCCCTGTACGAGACATAATCTTACATGAGATGTAAAAGTTAGCTGGGACATCCTGCGAATTTCGTTACGTAGAGAAACGCAAAAAGCATAACGGACCTATAACTCTCCGGAAGTTCGTCAAGTTCCTGCAGAAATCTTTTCGACACCGACATCAAAGCTTCCTGGGGCCATTCGTGAAACCAGTTGATCGCCGTGCAGTTTACTATCGCTGGAAACTTTCGAGATCTGACTCTCAACGTGGAGCCGACCGGTGAGAAGCATAGGACGATCCTTAGCTGTCGTCGTACGCGATCGATAAAAAATTTCCAACAATTCTCCCGAGTGTCGAGCATACCGGCTCCCTTAACTTCGTTCCGAACACCTGCTATTATATTTTCGATTTCGTCTTCGGCAAATAGATCGGGCACCTCACCGGATGCTAACATATCGTTGATCAATACGAGAAATTGTTCGTTCGGTATTTGAGCATCGGTCATCAAGAAAACGAGTCCAAGATTCTTCAAGCCCGACTTCAGGTAGAGCGACGCAAGCTCCAACTTGAGATCGATGATACCGTAGCCCTTTTTCAATTGAATCTGGAAGACTTCCAGCGAGCTTATGAAGGCCGCCAAACGGGAAAGACTCTGTTTGCCAGAACCACCGACGCCAACCAACAGTGCGCTTCCTCTCGGTGATTCTAGGATTCTGTTTATACGGCAGACATGCATCATGGCGTCTTCGAAGAGTACTAAATTCATAGCAGCCACGAGATCGTTGTAACTGATCATTGCCTCGGTCAGTAGCCGGTGCAACGTGGCCCAATCTTTTACCGGCATGTATTTTGGCTCACCGACTCCACCTAAAATAATAAAAATAATCGAAATATGTCGAATTTTAAAGAATACCAAAATTATTTCCTATTATTGTTTTTTTTTATGGTATATTCCACATGACAGGGTGAGTCAAGTAAAGCTGAACACGCACCCGCAAAGTGACAATAAATATTCGGTTTCTCCAGAATGGAACCCTCGTCGACTTCCTCGATATTTTTCTTCAGAATATCCAACTGCAATTTCGCGAAGGTCTCTATGTCCTTTTCCTCGATCAACTTATCTCCATATACTCTGTGCGTCTCGTGCATCCAAAGTCTTATTATATCGATCGACGATTGCAAGCACTCGTTGCCACTGAACAACAACCCTTGGAAACAGTTGGAAAGATCGCGGAGATTGAAAATATAATGAAACTTGACGGCTGTCGGTAGGAACATCTGTGCGCAACGGTGATGCAACTGAATCGAGGCCTGAACGATATTGGGACACAGTTCGGTGACGCAAAGTGGAAATCTAAAGGAAACTCACACGGAACGAGTTATTACACGTTTCCAAGTACTTGGTTATTTATTTTTAATTAGAAAAAAAATGATAAATTATCGATAATTACTTATGCTCGATGTTGGCAAGATGTTGCGACAATATCGAAGCATAAATCGTCGTTAGAGAATCGCTGTTAGGGAAACTGACAGCAAACACTACGAAATGCCTCTGCAATCTCGGATTGATCGTGAAAGATCCCGCCGTGGGATTCATGCAACTGATGTACTGACAATTGTGTATGTCTTTAAGCGTGAGCTTCGTTCTGTCGTACCAGTGACCATAATCCAAGTGCTGACGGATCAACGTGTGAGGCTGAACGGTGCCGTAAGCGTCGACCTCCGGCATATTCATGTCGTCGATGAAATAGACCAAACTTTTGTTCCCCGGTGGCCCGTAATTTCTGCCGGCCTTCTTCTCCAAGGACTTTTCCAAGATCTTCTGTAACATCTCGGAGGTCGTGTAAAAATTAAAGGGCACGTTCGAGACCGCGTAATTTTCCGTTAACTGCAGAAGTTTCTCGGATACGAGGACGGTCTTCCCACAGCCCGCTGTACCGACTAGCATCACGGGATGTTTCTCGGGCATCAGTAAATCCAGAAAGTATTTGATCCTTATAGACTCGGCCGTGTAAACCAGGACAGCTTGCAAAGGCATCTCCGGGTCTAACTCGAATTTCGGAAGACGTTCGGTCCATGAAACAAAATCCTTCGTCTCTGAGTCGATGTAGTAATCGAAGACGGTACCTTGCGACGGGAATCTGATCTGTTTGAATTCGTTCACCCACCATTTGGTGAACTCCACTCGATAATCGATCGTTTGATCTTGGAACATGGCTGAACCGAACGCCCAAACTGCTGCAAATACAAAGTAGAGCTCGTAGTGATCCTTGAGGAAATCATTCGCCGTTAATTCTGGCTTAAGAAGACAGTTGAGTAAGTGGCAGAGCATTTCCACGTGTGCCATGTCGGCTATAGGAGTAATCTTCTTGAATCTACTTCTCAGAGTTTCCAAACACGTGGGAATATACTTATCGAAGAGCATCACTAAATTGGATTTTTCAACGGGATTGCTTCTTCTCTCCACCCAGCTGGTAACGTACGGATTCCATCCCAAATCTTGTGGATTGATAAATAAGATTCCTGCTCGCGATACAGTAGCAGGTGTAGCAGTCCTGAGATTCGATATCTCAAAGAGCAATCTCATCGCTGGAGTTAGAGCTATTCTCTCGTTACTAGCCAACGTAAGAACTTTATTATCATCCATAACTGTGTTCAAAGATTCGATCCACATAGGGTCGATATCTCCATCCAGGACGATCCACTTGGGATTATCGCCTCCTAAATTAGCCTGTTCTCGCATGATTACAGAAAATAAGCCGTCCTTCCATTCGCGAGTCGCTGGATTGATAATCCCAAATAATTCGTCGTTCGTCACAGCCTTTGGATTGAGATCGTTGTAAATCGGCTTTCTCTTGATGTTCTGATACGTTCTGAACAAGGTTTTCCATACCTGAGTCTTCCCACATCCCGCGGAGCCTACGATAAACACGGAATGTCTTACTTCGAGTAATTCCTCCAACTGCACGACCTTTAATATAAAACCATCTTCGGGTTGCAAGGAAACATCAGCGGCAGCCTGCTTGACCATCTTCTCGAACTCCACGTCCCGTTTTCTGGGTACGTCCAAAGCCGGAAATAAATCAGCGATCAAGCCCATAAAGACGGGAAGATCGTCCGAGACCACCTTGGGGATATTAAAGTCTCTCAGTGCTCTCATAAGAACCTCTTCCTCGGGTCTACCAGGATCACCCCTTTTTAGACTGCCAGCTACTACGAGAACCGACTTTATCGCTCTCAGTCCCCAATCGTAATGGTCCTGCTTCGATAACAGTTCCTTGCAAAGTGTGTAAAGCGTGATAAATTTTCTCGCGAGTACCCTTGCCTCTTGAAATCCCTCGGCCACCAGCATAATCTCGCAAATCAGCTCGAAATCGGGCACGACCATGGCACAGGGTCGAAAGAGCGCCTTCAAATTCTCGGGTAATTCCGTACGACCGGCGTAACCGGGATTCATCGTAATGAATATTCCCACGGTTGGCTCCAATCCAATTATCTCGCCCATGAAATTGAACCTCTCCTTTTTATCCCTGATGGCATCCTGAATCGATTTCACCTGTACGGCGACGACCGACAGCACCTCGACGGTGATTCGATTGAACTCGTCGAAACAACCCCAAGCACCGGTCTGAGCCAATCCCTTGTATATGTTTCCACAGGACTTGTAATCCATTTGTTCGGAACAATTGAAGACGTAGACCATAATTCCCAGGGCTCTACCAAGATCCTTCGTAGTCTCCGTTTTACCCGTTCCAGCTGGTCCAGCTGGTCCACCGCCCATTACCAAATGTAACGATTGAGTCAGAGTTATGTAGCATCTGTCGGTGAGCGGTGTGATGACTAGCCTGTATGATAAAAAGAGGAAATTTAAAATGTCTATCAGTCAAAAAGTACAAAATGAAGATGTCATTAAGCTTATTAATAAAAAAATATATATATAGGCGCAATAAACGTGACCAATTTAAACAGTTACATATTTTTTATAAATTATCATACACCGTGCTAACAGGCAGGTTAAAAGAATCCGAAAAAATTACACTATACTCTTTTCCCCTTTCGGTAGATTCTTTTCTTCAAAAAATAATAAATTTGGCATGGAATGGCGCAATACTAATAAAATTCGTAAGAACAAACGAATTCTTTTTCTCTTACTCGGTGTCTTACCTTGGAGTGTTCCCGAGGTACTCGTGGGAGTACTTAAACTGAGCGTCGCAAATATTGGCGAAGCAGTCCTTCTCTTTCTCGTCCCATCGATGCCGTAATTGACTTTGCCACTGAAAGGCTTGAGCGGTTTCTACCTTGGACTGAACCAACTTCGTTACCACGTCCCTCGAGTGCACGTCTATCGTACAGATTGTCATCACCTTTTGTCTCTCCTGTTTCGTAAGTTCCCCGATTAACAATGTTATCAGAGTACTTAACTGGGAGATCTGCTTCTTTAAGTAATCCTTTATAGCGTTATCGTAGCCCTCCTCTAATCGAGCGAAGGCTAAGTTAACTTCCGTCGTCCACCAGATCTGCGTACCGCATAGGGATACTTGAGCCGGATAATCGAAGAGCCATTGCTCTCGTGGTTTTTCCTCGTAAGCGATAACGGCCTCGCTAAAATAGTGCCTTATGGAGACCCTCATGGAACTTTGAAGTCTATTCAGCCAAGCCTCGACCGGTCCTTCGCAGATCATCTCGCAATTGCAAAATTCCACGTATTCTCCGTCTTTTGCGAACATTCCTTTAAAAAATAAGTAAGTCAAAATATGTATAACACTTTTACCTTATATTTTTAATCAGTTTTTATCATTGACATCTTCAGAATTACCTGAAACGCGCTTACTCTTTTCCTCCTCGTTCGTATTATCAAACTTTAATCGAGCCATCGAATCGAACAACTTCGTCAAGTGTCTCGCCACGATCTCCGGCTGATTACCATTGGACAATATGTCTAACAAGTCGCTCGAAGAAACGAAATAAAATCTGGGGAAGGCTAGACGTTTAGTTTCCAGATACTCCGCCAAAGCCTTCTCGCAAAGAACGAGCTCCTTTTGGAGTATATCTAAAGCAGACACAAGACCGTCTTTATTCGTTGCCTCGACCACGTTAGGTGTCTTCGCCATTTCCGTCGTCATCTCCTTGAACTCCTTGTCTATTTTATTGAATCTCTCAGCATCCACCGGAAGTTGACGCCGAATGTCCTCGGAGGACATAAAGATACTCTCGAGGTGCATCCATGTTCGTTGAACCTCGAACCAAACTGTGGTCACTTGATCCGCGATGCTTAACTTTTTTTGCCAGGCTGAGACCTCTTCGAGAAAGTGAGCGATGAACTTGGATGTGATCAAGTTCTGTAGCTGAACCTAGTAATAATTTTGATTAGTCATTATCATTAATTCATGACGTTTAATAAAATTGCTGTATGTTGATGTGAAAAATACAGAACTTAGGATTCGGCCAAATATTTGTTTAGAATATTATATTTCATTAGAATATTATATTTTATTTATAATACCTGATTTTCTTCCAAAGTTTCGATCAATTCTTCGCTCGCTCTGATCAACGTCGCACCCGTCCGAACGTGGATCTCTTTCTCGAATTCCATTTTCGACCACGTGACGTTCAATTCTCTCATGTACTTCTCCATCGACATCTCCTTCACCGCCTTATCAACGATGTTCTTCACTTCCTCCTCGCACTCGTGCAAATTCAATTCGAGCAAATCGGCCAACTTCGTTGATTCGTCCATCACGAAGCGTACCTGGATAGTAGAATCTCGTCTAACGTCAGAACGGAATAAACTTATCCTATGTTCTATCTTGTAGAATCTTAAAGGAATTACTACGATCGATCGAGTGCGGTTCAAGAATGACGAAGTTATAGGAATGAATTTGATAAACAAAAGTCGTATAATGTGGAATGAATTTATTAAGAAAATTGAGGTAGTTACAATGATATTTTACAATGATCGCAGTGATTATAATGTTAAATTAATATCGATGCAAACGTTTTATAAAGCGGATGCCATAGTGTACAGATATATAAATATGTACTACTAAATATACTTCTAGAAAAAGGTAAATTAATGGTATGATAATGATCGCATGATTAACATAAGATTGATACGCTAATTAAAGAATATTATGCGGTGCACTTTATATACAGTGAACTTACGGTCATCTCTGGAGTCATGTAGCCCAATTTCTGTAACACCGACAGCGTATATACAGCAGTGCAACTAGTTCTAATACACATTAATGCAACATTCGCGGCTAAACGTTATACCGTATTAGTAAGAAAAAAATTTTCATGGAATTTGGAAAATTTTCGAGTAACGATTAATTTCATTATCTCATTATTTCATTTTTTCATAAAACATCACGTTACCGGCAACCAGCTAGAGATTTTAAAATAACGTTAACCAACGTCGGTGGCTGCCAATTGTATCAGTCGAATAATGAAATGTTTATTGTACACATAACATCGATACCTTCGTACTATTCATCAATTGTCGCCAATGTCTCTCTCGAATTGCAGGATTTTGAAGTTCTCCGACCGCTCGTAACGACGTTAACATATTTTTCACAGTCGCTTCCAAAGATACGTAAGTGTCCCACTGACGCATCTCCTTATCCAAAGCTAATCAAACGAATGAATGTAAAAAAATGAAGAGATTCCAACATATTACCGATATTACCTACCTATTTTAATTTTTAGGTATTTATTACAACATCACTGACCTCGTATTTCCTTGGCGAATTTTTTACACTCGATATCCATGTTCTCCACGTCGATTTTTCTCCATGGAGTAGTCTTCCAGCCATCGATACTACTCAGCACGATGTTCACGTAATCCCAAAGCTGCTTGAGCATCTTTAATTCCTTTCTGCATTGCTTCAATTGCTTAAATTCCGGTACGCTCACTTCGAACAACGATGCCGACTCCTGTATGTCTCTCATTTGACACTCCAACATGAAAATCTCCCTGTGAGCCTCGTCGAGTAATTCATACGGATTTCGGCAATCGAATTTGAAGAAATCGTAACGCCTGAAGGCCTCGCGATAGTGCATTATCGTGATATCGAACGCGGAGATGCGACCACGTATTCTGGATACCTCGCCTGCGGACGAATACCTCGGTTGAACAATTTTTGCGATCCAGAGAAAGAGAGAGAGAGAGAGAGAGAGAGAGAGAGAGAGAGAGATACGAGAACCGGGATAGTTAGCAAAAGTTTTACGGACCCGCTTGTAAGGGAGCAACTTGTTGTTTCACCATGAGAGCCAATTTTTTCGTGTTGGCCCATTGTTCCGGAAGTTCCTGAAGTAGCACGTTCACTTCCTCAGGAATGTCTTGATCGTAAAACTTGAGTAACTCGACGGTCTCCTCCAGGGGTTGGAACATCTCGTCCGTCGTGGGCTGTCTCTCCTTAACTTGCATTAGGTATCCCATAATACTGACGAGTCCGAGATAATCTCCAGGTTGTACTTGCTGCAACAATCCCTCGTCCGCTCGTCTACGTGGATATCACTTCCCGTTAAATTCGTATTTTAACAATATGATTTTATGCATAGATGATTTTATATTTTTATTTAAATACAGCTACTTACTATTATCCACGGTAGATAATAATAATCATAAACATTCCAGATGCATACCTTATGAATGCACCGAGATCGGTTAAACTGCTAATAACATGATCGACAAGGTGTTTCTTGAACATGCTGGACCATTTGCAGACGGTGTTCAGAACCGATTGTCTGAAGGGTCGTAGGTCTACCCTGAACCAACCGCAAAATACTCTCGACAGATCCATTTCCTCTATCTCGAGATAAAGACCCTCGTAGAGATCGATTTGTTCGCGGAATTGTTCCTTCTTCGGCGGGCATCGTGCCGGACCCTTGGGATCTTGCGCGGCCACCATCTCCATTTCCTCTATCGTTAACTGCCGGCTATATTCGAGGAACTGTTGCATCACCACATCCCTATCCTCGAGCCAAAGATAAGCGTACCCTGGTTTCGAATAATAACAAATTATTATTATTATTATTATTATTATTATTATTATTATTATTATTATTATTATTAAGAGTGAATCGTGCAACCCTTTCGTTCTGAGGATCATATTTATACTCCCTTGAAAAATGAACGTTCGCGTGTAACGAGTCTGTACCTATACTGGGTGGAACGGTTGTCTATGATTATTTTAAAAATTATGTTCCTTCGCAATTACAAACTACAATGGTATGTAATTTATAATACGATATAATTGCATAGCATAATACAATACCTTCGAAAGTGCCACAGAAATCGGTTGCCTCGTCGATCGCGGTGGCAACGCTTTCTAAAATTTCATTTTTCATTCCCTTGATATCGGGATCGTCTTCCAGTTCCTCGGCATACCCAACGGAGTCGGTCTTCAATCGTGGAACCAGCGCAGCCATGCCAATGATGTCGTTCAATAATCCAGCGACAAGTTGCTCGAGTCCATCGGGATCGTCGGGCTCCAGCGAAGGGACGTAATAAAGATCGGGTTCTCTCAGTTCCAATTTGGCTTCCAAGAGTGGCTCGTTCTGAACGCTAGAGTCCATGTTGTCCGCCAGGTAGCCTAGCGTACAGCCGACGGCTTTGCGTAGCGACTCGATGACGATGTCGTCGATGTATTTCACGTACTCGTTCCAAGCGTCTCCCTCATCGCCCTCGGTGATTTGAAACAGCTTCCTGTTTTCCTCGAGCAACGCGTGTATTTGCTCCGCAGCCCTTCTCATGTCGGCGTAACGCTTCGAAACTCTTTCCTGTCGCTCCTCCAAACAGAGCAACGCGTCCTTGCGGCGATCCCTTCGTTCGAAGAGAGGCATCCTCGTCCAAGACTCCAAAATCAACTTGATCTTTTCCACGTTCGCTTGAGAAGCTCTCACGCGTTTCCAGAGTCCCTGCACAAGCTCTCTCAGTTTCTCGATGTATTCCAGAAGACCGTCCGATCGCCAACAGAGCTCGGACTCGCCTTGGGATATCAGGGAATCGATCTCAGCCAGCTCGGACTCGATCAAATTGTGCTCGACGCGTCGAGTCGATCTACTGGTGTCGTTGTAGGAATCGATGGTCGAGCTAAGTAATGTACGGAAGTTTCTAAACGTTTCCGCCTTTTCCGATACCTGGTAAATAATGTATGTGTAATATGACAGGTAATTTTTTATGTCTTACTTTTTTACCGTGTTGGGAAACGAACTCGTATATTATTCTGATTATACCTGAACTCTCCACGTAATATCTATTTTCTACTGTCTAATTAAAATATTGTTTACTCGTATCGTAGTTAGGAGAAAATACCTCCAACGCTTCAGGAGGAATATCCGAACGGGACATATGCTTTAAATAGTTCACTTCTTCTAGGATAGCCAAGAGATTAGGATCGAAGTTCAGTTGCAGAGTGGAGTGTCGATTTTTAGTAATCAAATTGCAATCCAAACCAACGTCTACGGTCTTTGCAACCGCTTCAGCCCATTCCACGAAGAGATTCTCTTCTTTTTCGGCAAAAATATTAACTAGTCTCTCGTAACGATCGATTATAGCAACACCTTCCTCGGTATGAACGATGCTGAAATTTAAACGATCGACTTGCACAAAATCCGCGAGAACTTGTTTCAATTTGACTCGTTCCTTACGGATTCGGCATGGCCTTGAAATTTTGAATAGGAAGCTCGATTCTTTGCTTGAGCATACTGGTGAACGTTAAAGCGGCTGTCAAAGGTGGAAGATCGGTCAGAGCTCCTTTGGTGCCTCGATTGAACAGAGCCTCCACGACTGTTAGTTCGATATTCAAAAGCTCTAGAATCCTTGAGTATCGATCGCTAAATTGCTTGCGTATTACTGGCCTATCCAATACCGATCCAGCGATATTGATTAACTGAAATCATTTATTAATGAATTATTTAAATATCAATTTTTAAATATAACGTTCAGCTGTTGAATTATTAAAACCGGATATTTTGTTACCTTGAATACGCTCTCGAGATTACCACAATCGTCGAAAGATTGGCACAATATGGCGGCCAATTTGCTATCCAAATCGCTAATAGATCGATTGAATTTCGCGCAGTCGATTGCAAAGGTCTCGTCGTCAGGTTCGAGAACGTCGTTAGCCCGAACCGTGAACGAGACGAAAAGTTGCTGAAATTCTTTGAAAATGCCGGTGATCCTCGAGCTGAGCGATCGACCGAGTATACCACCGATCTCGATTTTCTCGAGTTTGGAAAATTCTAAGACGGTATTGAAGAGCCACTCTATATCCGCCAAGCGTTTGAGAAACGCGTCGAGACGCATGAAAACAACGCCGGAATTGAAGGACCATGGTGGCGCCTCGGGTTTCATACCGGGCATATTTCTTCTTGCTTCAAATTGGCGTTTGAATTCTTCCAGAATATCTAATAAGGTAAAATTTCTTTTCTTCGTTATAAAATATTACATTACTTGAAATATTTCATTGATATATATATCAAATACAATAAATATCGTAGAAAAATAATATATTGTCTGACCACGATAAAAAAAATACACCGATATATAATAATAAGCAACAATACCTCGAGATATCTGTACACGTTGAAGAGCTTCGTCCACGTCGCTCTGAAAGATCGACGTGGGATCGAGAAACCTTCGTGCTTCCTGTATCAATAAATTGCACATTTGTTTTAACATGATAATCACCTTTGACGAACTTTGATAATACTTAGATTTCGCCCACGCTAATCCGAGAGTGTGTATCAACACCGCCATTAAAGACTTCGTTTCGGAAAAGTCCGTTTCCTCGACGGCCTTGAAACACTTTCCCAATGGCGTCAAATACAAAGATATTTCTTTAGCTTCTTCCAAGGAAGCCACAACGTTCTCCGAGAGGGTCCGAAAACACGGAAAATAAGCGCTATCGGTTTTCTCCAAAATAGTCGCCATTTTCTTCACTCTATCCTCCTGCAGCTGATCGTAGATGTACCTAGAGAAAAAAAACGATTCCCGCGACATCTTTCCTTCGTTTCGCGTTCCTCCCCACCCCCCTCTCGTTCTCTACCTTAAATTCGCTGATCTGACGGACCAATATTCCAGTTCGACGTTTGGCGTCGGATGCTGACCATTCTCGAACGCGGAGCCCGATTCGTGAGTGACAACGTCATTCACCAAGTAAGCCCACTTTATCACGACACCCTCGATGGCGCTCTTCAAATACAAATCGACCGCTTGCGGTCCCACCGTCGAAACTAATCTCTCGACCTCCGTCACCTTCTCCAAGCCGGCCGGCATCGGTAGAACTGTCCTGCCATTCACTTGACCTTTCACCTGATCGACTCAAGAAAACGTCAGTTTTACCATAGGATCGAACGGAGAATGCGTCGTACGACAAAGAGGTAGACTTTTTGATTAATTCTACATAATATTTTAGAATATTCGTTATATATGTGAAATCGCCATTATGATAATTAGAAAATGCAAAGTAAGAGTTCACCTGATACAATGTTCCCCTTAGAGCATGCACGTGTCTCGATATATCTTGAACCGCGACATCCGGTAAGTTTTTGTGATTGCTGGGATTGCTGAGAAGCGGCGCGAAGACGTTATCGATCAAGGTGGCCAATTGATCGACCACTCGATGAGAGAGATCGCCAATTATAAGTACCGCCGAGCAAGCATTCTTCTCTTTCGGTAAGGGAGCTTTGATCGTTTTTACAACGTAGATACCTACGATCGAGTATCGACTACAATTTATTTCATATTCAACAAAATTGATAATAACTTTTTAATAAACAGCGACCGCCAATTAAAATTCTCACGATACCAATTAGGGCGACGACCTTCTCACACTGTATTAACAAATCCTTAAAATCAGAGGTGCTTCCCCTTTTGTAAACACCTCCCG
>JAIFRP010004408.1:1690934-1704092 GCA_032403825.1 Odynerus spinipes
AGAGAGAGAGAGAGAGATCGTCCCACCCTCGAAACTGGCAGATTTCCGTTATGGAATTGCTAATGATGACAAAGACCGTCTCGAAGTCGTTGCAATAACAGCTGCTCCCTGCTTATTCGATAGGTGTGGAAAAATATTCGCCGATAACCGCGTTACGACGATAAGAGCTTCGCGTGCCTCTAGAACGATATCGATTCTCGGGGAGAGCAGCGATGGGACCGAAAGAGCGCTCATAAAGGAACTAGATTACCTTTTTTCCCTTCTTTCTTTTCTTTTCCTTTCTTTCTTTGGAGTACTCGTAAAATTTATGTCTTGGAACATAATTCCGTCATTGTTGTTAATCTCACCGAATAGCGACGGGCGCATAAATTTTTGCTTTCGTCGTTATACGAGATAAGTTAGTCGTCGTAGATGTGGTTGGTTTGAATCACTTGATGTAATTAATTTATCTACCGTCAGATGTTTGTTATTTCTTTATTCTGCTTTCAATTATAGTTTAGCTTAATATAATACTATACTATATTTCTTTATTTTGTAAATCTTTTTTAAATTATTCAGGTCCTTCAATTTTTACGTGGATAACATGGGTTTTTTTACTTAATATTTATTGCTTACTTAAAACGATCGAGAAACGATTTTCGATACAACGATAACGAGCGACGGAAGAGGGTAAAATGTTTTATCTCCCCGTTTGATTAGTTTTTAGATGCAACTCGCTCGGCGACGCATGCAAATGCACCCCCTTCGCAAGCTGGATAAAAGAACGAGAGAAAATGTGTGAGAGAGAGAGAAAGAGAGAGAGATTGAAGGTATTCGGTTAACGTTCGGGACACCCTGAATATTTCATACGCAGCCCGTAGATTTTTTACGCGTCGACGAACGCGTATGGAAAGAGAGAGGGACAATGGAAAAAGGCATTCGACGTAAAATAAAAAGGGAAAGAATAAAAATGTATAGAAAAAAGGAAAAAGAAAAACCAGAAAACAAAAATAAGGCTGTCCACGCGTACTCGCCGCCAAAAACTTTTATGCGCTCGTAAATGAATGCAACTGGCTTCTACCCTTCTACACTTGAACCTCGTCGCTGAGCGCGGACTCAACTTTTATAATTTCTGCAGTAATTGTCTACCGTTTTCGCTTACTACACGCGGCAACCGGAGTACTTTGCTGGGTGAGTATATTTTATCTCATTTTTTTTTTATCTTTTTTCATTAAACGCGAAATATTTAAAACGGAATGTAGATTTTGGTTTTTATTATATTGCTCGCTCGTCGAAAGGGTAATAAAATAGTTGACTCTGAACTAACAATACACTGAAATCTGTGAAAAGATCTCAACCGAGGAAAGGACGAGAAGAAATTTACGTTTGGGATTAAAGACAACTTAGCTTAACGTACATTCTATTCTTTATTACAAACATTAAGATCAACGATGACGATTAATTTGATTATGCGACAGAAACAACAATACTTTAACAGTAGAACGAAGTACTTGCTCTCGTTCAAATATTTTAACTTTCGGAGCAAATATCTCGTCACGATGGTATCCTTCTACCGCCGACTACTCGATATGGCAGAACGTATTAACAACTTTTCTCTTCGTTGTCATAATATATCGTATAATACACGGGAAGTTGCGTTCAACTTGCATAACGTGCTCCATTTTAACGAAGTAGGCACTTGAAGTATCATAACGAATGTTCTATTGGTTCGGAAGACTGTATTATATCGTTCTGGTTCTGTTATGTAAAAATATAGAAACAGTATGGTACATGAATCCGGACGACGGTAAGGCGATAAATATAAATATGTATGTTGCGCTGTAATAAATATCATACATTCTTGTACTATAACCACGGTACTGTTTTATAAGGCACTGAAAACAACTTTTTTTACGCGTAAGAAAACATTAGATCACGTAGTAACCACTTTTGTTACATAACAATATAATATTATATTAAAAATTTAACATCTCTCAGCTGCGTTAGCATTGTCATATAAATATTCTTGATAATTATGTGCTAATTTGTCGCAAAAGCGTTTATTAATCTATTTCCGTGTTTCTAACAATATAATATAAATCTGCCTAATCGTTTAACTTTGCAACAGAGACGTATATATTTTCCTCATCATTTGTATGGCAGTAGTACTTCCTTGTATATAAACATCAGTGATACAATCGTTTTTTTTTTTGTACAAACGTGCAATTAACGTCGCACTCACAAGCGTTGAAAAGTATTGTCGATTCTTAAATGTGCAGTAAATAACAAACGATTTAAAAAATCGATCTCTGTGATTTCCTTACATATATTATTCTGAAATACTTGAAAATTCGCATAAAAACGAGTAGCAGAAAGATTTTTCCCCGTGGGAAAAGGAAGAACAATAATATCGGATGTGTAAATAGAATGAGTAAAAAAACTACAAATTCTGCGATAAGTTAAGACTTGTACATCGTGAAGTGCATGTTCGATGAAAAATACTGAGTTACATAAATGTAACGAATGATCGCATTAAAACAAAAAACAAATTATTGCGCTATTAATTATTGGTATTTACAATAGCAATCAGCGACTAATTCATAGTTAGGAACTACGCGATATACTACTAATATCATTGTGTCATTCATCATTTAGAACGGAAGTCCAACGTATTACGTCGTGTCAAGCGACACGTTGAATCGTATTTCGTATAGCGTTATATTATTCCATAGCATTCGAATTAGACAAAAATACATTACCCTGCTTAGAATTTTACACAAATAGTAGTAGAGAAGCAGAGGATTCTTGGTAAATTGTAAAAACGGATGATCTTTAATCTTTCCTTTATTTTTTATCTTCGTGGTCCCTCCTATGTTTTAATATAGCTTGCCATATCCTCAGTTCAACGCCACCCCTGAACATAAAACAAGGAATTGTTATCCAGGAATATATAAGAATTGTTGACTATTTTTACCTTAAATTAAGTCTTCGAATATCATCTCTCGTGAAATAGTTTAAAACGTCTTCCAAAGTGTACTCCTCGTACAAAAACTGTAATATATAACAATATACATTATATTTGACTTAAGTAATTTTATTTCGTAAGATATGAATATAATATTTACTCTGTCGATCGAAACTTCATCTACTTCGAGATCTTGTAGCCAGTTAATAAGTGCTTCATCCCTACGCGAAGGATTTCTAGGATCTGTACTTGCTGTTTCTACAGACTCTGTTTGTCGAGTCGTGTTACATCCAGATACAGTAGAATTGTAACTATAAGAAAATTATTATTAATTATTATAAATTATGCAAAATTTCATATGATCGCTTACCCTGATTCTTGCCTTAAAGCTTTCCTATTAATGTTTTCGCAAAGATGAGTCAATATATTCATTTGTGTTCTTTGCTCTTCTAAAGCCTGTTGTAACAATACTTGGTATGACTTTTGGCAATCTAACAATTCTTGAAGTAACTTCATATTTTCCGTTTTCAAAGACTCCATTTGATCGTGATATTCTTTCCAATATTTATTCTCCACAGAATCAGCTGTCTTCTGGGACTTTATAGAATTAACAGTCGAAATGCCAGACGTGGAACCTTCTTCTGGACCTTGACCACTAGGTTGTACGCGCTCTTGTCCAAGTAGATTTGCACCAAGTTCTGTAAGATAAAATTGATAAAACTTAGTATAAACAAAGTTAAGGTAACGTATAAAATTAACTTGTTTATCAGAGCTTCTTGGTGAGAATAAATAGTATTGCTACTTTTAAAAGATTCTTATTATTGGTGATGACTTTCACAGAAGATATTTTTCAGTATCATAATCATCTTTAGATAGTTTTAGTAGCATTACCCCTTAACTAATATATTTAGATTTAGTCTCATATATTTAGTTTTGTGATTTAAATTCACATGTAAAAGCTCACCAGGTGACAATACTGTAATAGCTGCTTGAACGGCATTTCTTACTAAGTTATCCAGTGCAAACATCCAATGTGGTTTTATGCTATGCATTCTTAAAACTTCGTTCACTGCCGTTTGGAACAAATAAATAGCCAGCTGAAGATGATTGATTGCGGTCGAATCAAAATCCAGCTCTTCTTTCAATGTGCGTATAGCTGTCGTGATTACTTCTTGGTTTTGTTCAGAAATGTAGTCCTTTAAACCACGCATCAATAATATTAAGTGATTCTAAAAATAATTCAAAATTAATATTTTTTAAATGTACTTATTATTTTTTTTCCTTATTAAAAACATGTATTCTAATTACCATGCGTAGAACAGTTTGGCCTACATCCTGATGTATACCTCTCATCCAGACCTCACAAATTTTTGTTTCATCTTGACTAAGAACTCTGGTCAAAGTCATTCTTCTCTGACTATCTTTCTTTAACAGATAAAACCCTTCTTGTTCTTCGCCAGATTTATGCCCTGATTGTCCTATGATTAATTAGGTATTTATTAAATTGCTTTATTATAAAAATTTTATATCCTATGCTTATGTGTATGCTAACCTCCTAATTCAACTTCTGGTGACAATAATCCACCAGAAGAACTTCTTCTAGTCATAGAAACCCCAGCTGCGTCGCTGTCATTCATTTCTATTGACGGTGTATTGCCTATTGTGCTAAAGATTAGAAGAACTGTTATATTTTTTTGTTATCCTTTACAGCATCCATAAATATTGCTTATTACTCCTAGTTATTTCTCTCATTTGCATCTATTAAAATATTTTAAGTAATATGTAAGGTGATTTAACAGTGAAATAAGATCTCTACACATAAAATCACATAAACAAAATAAATATTATGGAAACAATTATGATATTTTACTCGAACCACGCCCTGCTTAAACATTTTATATAAATGTTCAGTAAAGCAGTATCATACACCACATGTAAGTTCAGCAGTAAAAAGCGTAACATGAATTTTTGCAGGAGAGAGAACATTTTGATGGATTATATATAATAATTATTTAGAGGATATAGTTACTTTAAAAAATTGTCATCTATAAAATTATATGATATAAGGAAATGATAAAGATTCTAAAACATAATTGTCTATTTATATTGTTACACACAATGTATAAATGCTTTTATCATAATATGACAAATTAATAGACTGTGTAATGTGTATCTACACATTATACTAATAATTTGGTATAAAGGTATCATACCTGTTAAAAGAAAGAATTGTAGTAGGCATGCTGATGGGAGACAGAAGGTGAGCTGGACTGCGCTCTCTCAATGGGCTTGACTTGGCTAGCCCTCTACTACATGCAATACTTTATTATTAAATATAATAATAATACCTTTGTTACCTATATACCAATTATAATTACATTCAAATAAGAGTAGTAGTAGTATGTTTGGTAATACTATTGTTACTTGAAATAGATCATTTAGTAATGTTAATGATACCACTACTTTGCAAAAAGGAATAACTATTAAATTAGCAAATTAAGTTTTGTAAATATTTCCTTTCTATATATAGATATGTCTATCAATAAAGTCATATAATGTCTGTTATATTTATATATTATATAATATTAAAAGATTATATGTACTATACATATTTTTGTGTTGCATCATAAATAAATGATTATATTTCTAAGATATAAATATCCAAGCACGGGACTATACATAATATTTAAAAGCAGCTGTCGATTGACAATGTCACAATGAAAAATGTTGGCATCAAAGCTTCACATATATTGAATCAAAACATCGAATGAATGCAAAATGTAATGACTCAGGAATAGATCGTTTTCAAGCTCTAACCAAAATAACTTTTCAATAATTAAATATATTCAAAATACCTGTTATCCGATAGCGATGTTTGCATTGGAGGAGTAGTTACAATATGATTGTTATTTGTTTTGTCACACTTTCCTAAACGCTCGACTCTATCCGCAGGAAGAGATATACTTCTACTAAAGTCTGGTGGTGCTGCTAATCTGTTAGTTTTCTTTTTCCTAAAGGTATACAGTATTGAGTCAACACTTATACACATATTTATGGTACACTTATAACACGTATTTCTAATTAATAACCCATTGAATGAAATACTACATACTCATTTAAAAATGGATCTTCCAGTAATTCGGCAGCGGACGCTCTCACATCAGGATTTGGTTCGAAACATCGTAATATAAAACTTTTGGCTCTCTCAGATAATTCCGATGGTATTTCAGGATGTATCTTATAGTACCCAACCTGTATAAATAATATAGACGTTTGCAAATCATTCGATTTTATGTAAGATATATTTTTTACTTACTTTAAATACAGCTGCTTGAGGAGAGCCCAGTTCAATAAATGGTGGTTTTCCTGTTGCCATTTCAACTATAGTGCAGCCCAAAGACCAAATGTCAGCCTAATATTAAAATCGATGTGAAACAAAAGACTCTGTTAAGTGTTATATGATATATGATATATTTATACTGCATGTAAGTATATTTATATTTACAGGTGCACCATAACCACGTTGACCTTTGTCAATAACTTCTGGTGCCATGTATTGTAAAGTTCCTGTAAATGTTTTAGTACTTGGACATAGACCAGCCAAACGTTTAGACATACCAAAGTCTGAAATCTTGACTACACCACTGTAAGTGTTAACCAATACGTTATCACCTAAAAATTAAACCAGAGAAAAATATAATATTAAAAATCTTATCAAGATCCATACAAATTTGCATCTTTGTATGTATTATACCTTTGATATCTCTATGAACTATTTTCTGGTCATGTAAATACTTGAGTCCTTCTAAAATTTGTTTAGTGTAATATGATATTGTTGATTCATTTTCTTTCAATGGACCCCACTTAGAACGCAGTAAAGCAGATAAACTTCCTAAATAAGAAAAAGATAGGTATCATAGTGTACATTTTTTATTTTAAGATCATCGTACTGATACTCACCTCCTGGAACTTGTTCCATAAAAATTTTAAAATACCCATCTTCACTTACTGACCCCAAATATTGAACAATATTTCTATGTCTTAATTGACTGTGTAATTTAATTTCTTCATGCAGAGGTTGAACATCTCCCAAATTACGCTCTCGAATTTCCTTTACTGCAATTCGAACTTGAGTATTCAAATCACGAGCTGCATAAACAACACCATATGTTCCTTTTCCAAGTATGATTCTTTTGTTTTGATCATCTAATTCATATTCAAACTGAAAATACAAAAATGTGTGTAAATTATAGTATACATATATAATAAATAATTGTTGTAATATAATGTTACCGACCTTCATACGATCGTCAGTCATATAGGCATCCAAATCTGCAACCATACCTTCTTGATCTCTAGTCATTTCTAAGATTAAATCATAAAATCTTTGCCTGCATTGTACGGATGGCAAATACATTTGAAAATCATCAGAATTCTGATGGACATACAAAAAGAGGCATCTCTCATCTCTCTTGTATAGACTTACACTTCTAATCATGTTTGCAGTAAACAACCAGTCATGTACTTGCTTGCAATTATTTTTCATGTTATCCAAACATAAGTTCCATATTTGTAGAGATTTTTCTTCTGCACCAAGATTAACATTCACATAACTTGGCATTAAGATTTTTGTTGGCTCTAACACCAGAAGCTGAAATAGAAATTATATAAAACCAACCTTTGTAATAAATAGCTTAAAATTACAAACCACTTATAATACTTAATCTAAGGACCTACACAGAAAAGCATTTTGTTATTTTTATTTTTACTGTAAGCTAGTAAATACAGTAAGCCATAATCTTCCAAATTGAAAACTGGTGGCTTTTGTAGTACAATTCCATTTATCAACTTACTGGAAACCGTATACTATCTCCAACTTCCAGTTTTGTGGCTTCAACAAAGTAATCCATCCAAAAACTAAATATTTGCTCCTCAGGTGAAACTTCAGCCCTTTCATTCTTTTTGCGGAATCTAACTATCAAGGATATATTCCCTATTGTTGATTTCAGGTACCTATAATAAAATTACTTTCATTTAGAGAACTTATAATTTCTATGCAGAAATTGTGAAAATATTTAAATATTTGTTATACATACCAATTGGGTGGCTTCAGCTTAAACATACATTCAGCAGCTTGAATAGCCTTAGAGTAATCCTCCGCCAACACGCTAATTTCAAAAAAAGTTGCAACATCCCAATAGTCCTTTAAACTTGACAGACTGCCTTTTTTTCCAATTAGATTATTCAGTACCATTCCTATATGTTGCAGTTCTTCATTCTTTGAAAATTCATTTCCTGCTATAACTAGCAGAGTTGCAAGATTAATACCTGCATATTCGTTTGGTTGAACCTAATGGTCAAAAATTGTAATCATGCTGAATATTGATGCTTGATGTAATCTCAATTTAGAATTATTCATGCTATTACATGTATATTGTTGTATGTGTATATATAATGTTCAACAGCCATTGGATCAACTTGGAAAAGTGGATTGCTGAAATCAAAGTAATAAAGAAAAATATAGTGACCATAAGCTAAGAAATTGATAATTGATTTTGTCATTTATATAAATGACAAGGATTTGGATAATCATAAATGCAAAAATAATGTCATAGTCAATAAAAGTACTATAAAGAAAAAAAAATGATTACAATAAACTTATACCACACATAAATATAAGTGTATAAAACAAAAACATTAATTTACAAAACAATATTTTATACAATATAATATGTGTTATGTGTCATTATTATTTTTAATCATTTGAATTGCACCCACCTTAACTCATGCTTGTTATAAAAATATAATTGATATCTATAACTGTTAATTTTTTATAATAATATAATAATGTTCACATATGTAATCATATGGTACAAGTTCATCATAATCACATTCTTTTATATTGGCTTGTCTCCTATGAAGAGTCGGCATTGATAAAGCTTTTCACAGCATAGATTTCCATTTGCAAAAGTTAATCTATTCTAAATTGCTTCTTGGTCACTTATATGTACCTTAGAAATTACCAATTTCTTGGAGCACTAATGACACTTTTATCATTTTATCTTACAAATCCATTTCAAGGCAATGCACTGGCTGAAGAACACCATATTTGTTACATATATACAAATATTACCTCAAAGCCTTTTCTGTACCAATGGATTGCATTCTTTAAACTTTCTTGATCTACGTGACTACTTTCAACAAACTTATCCTTGTATATCCTTCCACATAAACATAACATATCTGGTACATGATTTTCTTTCTTTTCTAGAGCCTTTTCAATAACTTTTAAGGCTCTTTCCCTATCACCTTCTTTGTTTCGTCTATTTAATGCAAAGGCATATAAATAACGAATAGCTGGAGTATTTATATAGTTTTTATGTGTAGGTATAGTTTTTAAATCATCTACCAATTGTACCATTGCATCGTAACCCTAAAACATACATACTACGAACTTGGTATGTTTAATTAAATACGTTCTACTTATATTAATTAAATATGTTTAAATTACCTGTATCTCTCGAAATGAAATGAGTACATTAAGCACTACTTCTCCAGATAGAACATTGGGATCATCCAGGCGCTTACGCATGTTAAATAATGCTCTAGAAAGTTCTTCCCCAGAGTAAGTTTCACGTGCTTTACGTAGATCTGCTAAAAACTTCTCTTTCATGTGAGCTCTGGAAGTATTGAACATAATGATGGCAATAGTATTGGTAGCAGCTATAATTTTAATTCACTTAAAATAAAATTGATCATATAACAAATAGAATATTAGAAATAACTGTTAATGTTAACTGTATAAAGAACTGATTCAGTATTTCGAACAGGAAGAATACTTATTCTAACATGATAAGTGCTTCAATAGAATTTTACGTGAAAAAGATAAGATAAGAATGACAAATACAAATCTTATTTTCTGCCATGATCTAATTATTTATGAATGCAAATAATCCCTTATAATATAGATAGCAAAAATATATGTTAAGCTAGGCAAGAGCTTAAAAATTAACTTACTTGGATTGTACTTCAACATCTTGGAATAATTTCTTCAATTTCAGTGTAAGATGTTGCTTCGGATCTATTGACTCTTCGCCTGTAATTCTACTAGTTGCTGGACTAGTAGCAACACAAGAGCCACACTCTATCACACGATATGACACGAATGTGTAACTACCACACGATAGCTGCAACAATTATTTTATTTGCATTATGCTTGCTTTATAAATTATAATAAAATATATTAAAGCATTACTTTGGATGTATTCATGTTTCTTTAATGCACAGCTTGTCTTTGTTTGACTTGATTTAATCACTTGGTGATGTACAATTTCCTATTATACCTGATATAAATGTAATTTATTTATATTTAGCAACTATCTAACTACGTATGTAAATATAAAATTCATTTTGCAACAATAAATAACAGAGCAATTTCGATTACCGCGCACTGTCAGAAAGCAGCATGGTTAACTGCTATATTAAGAGCATGAGCTCATGTTTTTCAGCTCCATACACGGAGGAACTACATATTAGGTATATGATATGATTGCCATATAATGCTTATACCAAAACGGACGTACTCTCCTGTTTCTTTATATAACTCGTATATTCAAAACTGGTTTTATAATTATGACATTTCGTATGTGTGCGGCGCGTCCTACGAAACGCGCATTCCCAAGTCAATGACTATTGTTGATAATTATTAGATGACTTATAAACAATGATAATATATGCTAATTATTTAGTACTTTCTTATTCATAATTCAATGCAAACCAGTGACTGGAAATGGAATACGAAACGTTCAATCGCGGATGCCATAGTGACGAAGTATAAGACTCGTGAAGATAATACGATATATCGCTTATGCCGCATGCGCGCGAATTATCATGATCAAGTAGGATTTGTTAAAATATGTCTATGAAATATTTGTATTATTTTAGCTAGTGGATCAAGTGACGCATACTGCAGTACATGTATTTTAAGATTTCGTTTGAATGATTGCTACTCTACTTGTTAAAATAATAATTAGTTAAATAGTGTAATGCAAGAATAGACCTTCAAGTAAGATATAGTACATTGGTTTCATAAAGCATGACTATTTATAAGACCTTTAATTGAGACCATTGCTTCAGTGTCTCTTACAGTTCTAATAAATGGGCAAGGTTATTAACTGATCGTTATATTTCCCATTGACATTTTTACACTTATGAACATACGTTAATCATATCATATATCTATGAAGCAATTTTAGATTTATTGATAACAAAAAAGAATTCTTGTCAAATGCACATTGGTGTGCATTATTTTTATACATCCTGATTTATGTTATTATGCGAGACTAACTTTTGTATTTGTTATACATACCTTTAGTCTAATTGTAGCTTCGGTATCAACATCATTGTAGAGTAGGATATTTTCTTTCATACCAAAACTCTCCCTAACACCCAGATGATAGAATAGCGCAGACTGTTGTAATTGAATACTCAAGTCTACTACAGCTACATCTGCATTATAAAATGTATCCAAAACATTTGTTTCTCCAAAATCGAGCTTCTCGAACTGTAACGAGAACTGGATTTAATTTATATAATATAAGAAATATGCTTATAATATAGGCATTTATGAAAATTAATTTATAATCATTACATAATTATCGATCATGTAACATATACCTGTATATGGTGCATGTCTGCATTTACTAGCTGACATGCTTGCTTCACTTCTTCCAAGGCTCTTTTTCTTTGTACGAGATGTTCCGGTTGTTGTAAGTCTAACACACATGCTACATCTATTTTAGGCCTCCCGGACACTGTAGTATGACCAGAAACATCGCTCTGAGTTCCGACACTATCTGTGCTGGATATACCATCGATGGTTCCTAATGTAAAGAGATATTTGGTATCGCATACTTATTATATTTTAAATACTAAATAATATTTAATGTATCCCTGGTAAGACATTATTATAGAATATCTTTTTCAGTACCTGGTATATCTGCGACATCTCCACAAGTAGACGGCATGTTGACTATGTACTTATTATTACCATTACTTTACAAAGGCAATTCCACTTCAATTTATAATTTAACAATCTTCTTAATAGGCTTTTCTATATTTTTATCTAAATATAAAGCAAACATTTAGGTAAATTACTCCAATTTTAATTTACTACAATATGTAAACGATAATATACTTCAATATGCAAACATAAAGTAAATAAATGTTTAGTTTGAATTTACAATGTCACTTTTATACGTGAAATATTCTTTACAGCGAATGTGATAAAATAGAAAATAATTTATCATATGGATTATCGAAAGTTATAAATCACAGAAGCAAAGATATTCGATGACAGTCGCGTTTGTAGTGAGATCGTATGTTATAATAAATTACTTTTGAAAGGCTGTTGACTGAATTTACGCTGACAAAACATCCGCAGCAAAGCGAGTGATACAATTCGTAAAACATTAAAAAAATATCTTTTATGGCGCACATTATAAAAAATCTCCGTCCATTTCTTCTAGAACACACAAATCCGGGCTCGAGGTCGTGCACAAGTACAAGCTACCGCAAGAAGTTTCCTCCTTTTCTCATAGATGGTGCGGGCCGTGAACGTATCTCTGTCTCTCTCGCACTTTACCAATTCAAAAATAGAAACACTACGAGAAGTGATAAATTAAATTAGAAATTAAAATATTCTCCTACTCTATGCATAGGCGAGTCAAAGTTGCCGTTATAATTTTTCCATTCGTTCATTTAATTTATCCTTTACACTTGAAATCGTACTATTCATTTTTTATGCAATAAACTGAACAAAACGAAGAAGTGCGTTTGAAAAAGATTTCAACCTCGTAAAGTACTTATCGATCGTTGCTTTTATCGAGAATTCGAGTGAAACGAGTCCTCGAAGAGTGTAAGAGATGCAGAGAAAGTCTTCGATGTTATTATTAGGGTAACATGATGTAGGTAGGTGGACGAAAGAGCGTATACGTTCCTTCTCATGCAGCGAAAAATCGGATAGAAACTGTTCATGTCTTTCTATCATCGTCGCAAAACGCTTTTGTCGATCGACCGGAGACAGTAAGTGAGCAGGAGACCATGTCGAGTTAGGTATTTCAATATCACACAATGAAAAGAACCTCATACATGCCAACATATGTACATACATGTTTATCGTCCGTAATGCACAGTACGCATTTATATTTAAAAAA